>CM033476.1:13595257-13718256 GCA_019447015.1 Hymenochirus boettgeri | reverse complement strand
CCTCCTAAACTCCTCCGATTGTTCCATATAAACCTCCCTATGTGAACGCCTCCTAACAGTGCCCGAGAACCCGCCCGAGAACGCACTCGAGGGTTTCCCTGAACCCGCCATCTAACTGCCGCCTAGGGGCACGAGAACCAGCCCTATAACCTCCTATGTTCCCTAAACCCCCCTAATCCTCATGTGGTGCCATATAACCCTCCTATATAACTCCCTATGTTCCATATAACTCTTCCTATAACTCCTCTCTATTGTTCCATATAACCCCTCTCTATAGCTCCTCCTATTGTTCCATATAACCTCCCTATAACTCCTCCTATTGTTCCATATAACACCCCTATAACTTCTCCTGTTGTTCCATATAACCCTCCCATAAACCCCTCATATGTTCCATATAACCCTCCTATTCCTCCTATAACTCCTCCCATGCGTTCCCTCCCATATAACACCTCCCTTTAACTCCTCCCATTGTTCCATAAACTCCCTCTAAACTCTCCCATGTTCCATATAACCTCCCTATAACTCCTCCTATTGTTCTATAACCCTCCCTATAACTCCTCCCATTGTCCATATAACCCTCCCTATAACTCCTCCCATTTGTCCATATAACCCTCCCCTAACTCCTCCATTGTTCCATATAACCCTCCTATAAACTTCCATGTTCCATATAACCCTCCCTAACCTCCTCTATGTTCCATATAACCCTCCCTATAACTCCTCCTAAGTTCCTAAACCCTCCCTAACTCCTCTATTGTTCCTATAACCCTCCATATAACTCCTCCTATTGTTCCTATAACCCTCCCTATTACTCCTCATTGTTCCATATAACCCTCCCTATAACTCCTCCTATTGTTCCATATAAACTTCCCTATAACTCCTCCTATTGTCCATATAACCCTCCCTATACTCCTCCTATTGTTCCATATAACCCTCCTATAACTCCTCCCATGTGCCTATAAACCCCCATAACTCCTCCATTGTTCCTATACTCACCTATGCCTATAACCTCCTATAACTCTCCTATTGTCCCTATAACCCTCCCTATACAATCCTCCATTGTTCCCTATAACCCTCCCTATAACTCCTCCATTGTCCCTATAACCCTCCATAACTCCTCTTGTTCCCTATTACCCTCCTATAACTCCTCCTATGTTCCATATAAACCTTCATAATCCTCCTATTGTTCCATATAACCCTCCTATAATCCATTGTTCATATAACCCTCCTATACTCCTCCTATTGTTCCATATAACCCTCCTATAACTCTCCCATGGTTCCATATAACCTCCCTATAACTCTCCTATTGTTCATATAACCCTCCCTATAACTCCTCCCATGGTCCCATATAAACTCCCTATAACTCCTCCATGTTCCATATAACCCTCCCTAAACTCCTCCATTGTTCATATAACCCTTACTATAACCTCCCATTGTTCCTATAACCCTCCCTATACTCTCCCATGTTCATATAACCCTTCCTATAACTCCTCCTATTGTTCCCTATAACCCTCCTATAGCTCCTCCTATTGTTCCATATAACCCTCCCTATATAACTCCTCCTATTGTTCCATATAACTCTGCCTATAACTCCTCCTATTGTTCCATATAACCCTCCCTATAACTCCTCCTATTGTTCCATAAACCTCCCTTAACTCCTCTATTGTCTATAACATCCCATAACTCCTCCTATTGTTCCATATAACCCTCCCTAAACTCCTCCCATGGTCCATATAACCCTCCCTATAACTCCTCCCATTGTCCCTATAACCCTCCCTATAACTCCTCCCATTGTTCCATATAACCCTCCCTATAACTCCTCCCATGTTCCATATAACCCTCCCTATAACTCCTCCCATTGTCCATATAACCCTCCCTATAATCCTCCCATTGTTCCATATAACTTCCTATAACTCCTCCTATTGTTCCTATAACCTCCCTATAGCTCCTCCTATGTTCAATAACCCTCCTATATAACTCCTCCTATTGTTCCATATAACTCTGCCTATAACTCCTCCTATTGTTCCATATAACCCTCCCTTTACCTCCTCCCATAGCTCCATATAACCCTCCTATAACTCCTCTATTGTTCTATATAACACTCCTATAAACTCCTCCTTGTTCCATTAACCCTCCCTATAACTCCTCCCATGGTTTCATATAACCCTCCCTATAACTCTCCCATTGTGCATATAACCCCCTATAAATCCTCCCATTGTTCATATAAACCCTCCCTATAACTCTCTCATTGTTCCATATACCCTGCATTTTCATCAGCACCGAACTGCAATTAAATTCAACGGGAGGGATGGAGCTTTAATGCTGGATGGAGAGTGGGGGCGGGAGGAAACAAATACCCATTTACTAAATCACTTCTGGCCAAACAGGCAATAGAAATAAACGGTTCAGTGACATGAGACACTAGAACCTCATTGTGAATCTTAACGCAATATGGTGTGACCGTCGCTTGATATTTTGGTTCAATTGATGAATCTTTATGCAACTTTTCTCAAACACAAATAGAGGACATTTTTGCAAACGTCTGATTGAAGTGTCCTACTGACGGCCGGACTATTAATCAATCTATCGGTAGACCTGTCAGAGAGATTGGTTCCCTTGTGTGTACAACTGATCACGCCGGGGTTTGCAGTAAATACCTTTAACCAAGCAGTATAAGTTGTTCTGCTCCTGTTGGCCTTGATCCCACCTCTTCCAATGTCCCAGACTTCTTGAAAAGGCACCTCTGGCCATTTAGGGGAACAGGAAAAACAGGACAAGGAAAAAGCAGGTTTAGCAGGATGGCTTTCATGGCTTTTAGCTCCTCATGCTGGGTACTGATTGGTAGGAGAAGGAGCGTTGTCTTACCTCCTGTTCTTCAATAACAGAAGGTTACCCATAAATTACCGCAGCCGCGTAGTCCGACAGGTCCCGACGGACTTTGTAAAATTTGCGCATGCGCAGAGCATAGTGTACAAAGTCCATCAGGACCTGTCAGAGGACCCGGTGGAGGAATGTGAGACCGGGTACGTTTCTCACTTTCTCTCCCGGCTCCTGCAGGTTTTATTGAAGAACAGGAGGTAAGACACAGCTCCTTTACCTCCTGTTCCTCCTGTTCTTCAATAAAACTGGAACCCTAAAAGTAGTTTTCTTAGGTGGAAATTCCCTTTAACAGATGTTAGCACTAATTAAAGGGCATGTCCACCCCCAAAACTATCATTTCCCCCACTACTGGCCCCACTCTGTATTGTAATAAAATCTTTAATTACATCCCAGCTCCAAATGGTTCTCCTGTAATGTCCCCCCAAAGACCAAAAAACTGACCACCAGGAGCAGTGCAGGGAGGGAAATTGTTTCCGCCTCTGAGGCTTCCTCTCAGAGGTTTTTGGCTTGCTCAGAGCAGCCCTCCTCCCCCAGCGGTTGGGGCTGAGGGAGGAAGCCCTAAAACATATCAAAAATTTAGAAAAGTGGTGGACATGCCCTTTAATACGTAAAGGGTATGTATACTGAAAAAATGACTTTGCATCATCTTAATCTATAAATAAATATGTGTAGCACTTACTCTGAGGTGTGGGTGTTGCTGCATGCCTTCAATACAGTACTGAGGTTCTGAGCAATACCAGATATTTCAGACTGGATATCTAAAGACATAGGGGACAGATCAACAAAATGTTCCACTGTACACATCCTTTAAGTATTATTTATATTCACCACTAACCCATAACTTGCAAATAAATTATTTCTTTAACATTCTTATATCTGTGTAATATTTGTTATTTGCAGAGACAACAAATACATTCTATTTAAAAGAGATCCTTATTTTTTATCCCAAAGAGAGAGCACAACAGGCTGATTCAAATAACTGCGGTCCTCTCAATCCACGTGATCTGGTTTAGAAGATACGAAACAAGCCAGAGGGGACTTTTCCCATTTCTATGCTCAGAACAGCCTTGGAAAGTGAAAAAACAGGGATATTTTGTTGATATGGGAAAGTCGATAATAAGTTTGGACCTGAGATGTACTTATGGTGAACGTTCTAAAAACAGGTGTTCCCTGCATGTATCTCCTTAACCAGATCGCAGGGCCCTGTAGAGATTGGCTTATTTTGATCCGCTTTCAAATATAAATATTTCCTTTAAAAAATTTCACTGGCCTTTGCATTGAAGATAAACAGAACCGAAAGACATTCATGGCTCTTTATATACCTACAGATACAAAGCATCATTATACAGAAATAGGATGTATATGCAGGAATAAAAAGGGAATTGTTTTTTAACGCAGGGGGAGAAATCATTGCTGAATGCGGAGAGTCTCTATTTTGGGCATCTTTAGCTCCAGTTTTGAAGGCTGAGATATAAATAAAATGTAGTTGTTCTCTAGAAACAGGCTAAAGGCCAAACAACATCAAAGATCTGGGAATACCTTAGAGAAAATGAGGGAGGGAAAGAGAAAATAAATGTTTCCATGTGTCAGATTAAAAGGCCAACAAGATTTTTACAGGAAAAAGGCAAAAATAATGACAGCTGGATATGGAGAAGAGGTCAGGAAGCCCAACATTCAGAACGTCTTCTGGTTTAAAGGGGAAAATCTACCATATTTATTAGTGAGGCTTTCTCTGTTCAGAAGATTATTTCTTACACCCCTTAAAGGAGAAGGAAAGTTCAATAATAAATAACTGTAATGGGGACCTCATCTTCTATAATTTAACCTAATGCTATCAGTTGAATAAAAAGTAATTGTGCTACTCCTCTTCTTCCCAAGATCCTCTGCTTTAGGTAACACCTCCCCAAGAGCCAAACCTTTATTTGCCACCCCCCCACAGACTTTTTACTTTAATCACCAGCAGCAGAGGAACATGGGAAACAGGAAGAGGGGGAGAATAAATTATATTAATTGCTTTAACAATCTAAAATGAATAAAAAGTAGCAGATAAGGTCCGCATTATGTGAACTTAATTTTTAAAAATATTTTTAGACTTACAAAATGAAGATTTTTTTTTTTTAAATAAGCAAATATTTCCCCCAAAATTCCCCATGGTTAACCCCTACTAGGACACATGGAAGAAGGCACAATTACAATGCAATGCGATCGTGCATGCTTTTGGCAATTTACTCAGAACGCATGCGCATGCCCCAGTAGCGCACAGAAGCACAGCACTTGTAGTAGGGCTGCTCCAATAGGCTATTACATGCCTGCGCTCCCAGTAGCACAATCGGATCCCAAATGAGATCCAAAATGCTCTAGTGGGGAGTGGCCCTAAGTTAAGTGTACCCTACTAGTGGGGAGTGGCCCTAAGTGTATCGTCCACTTCTCCTTTTGCAGAATCAACCACTTTCAGTGTCAGGGGTTACTGGATATGTGCACATTGCTCTCAATTTAAAAAAAAAAAATGACCCATCCTTTAAAGGAAAGGTTAAGATTTAAACACATTTTCTTCCTGATTTATACTGGAGAAATTGCTAATTAAATTGGATTGTCATTTGCATTTGTAAGTTATTCCTAACCAAAGATATCGATGTGAACTAAGTAAAATCTTGCAACAGTTACTTTTATTCTCTTAGCACATAGAGCTACAGTGTAGCTGATTGGATTCTTGCTGCCAGGGTACACTGAGCATGCTTAAAGCCATTGGCTTGAGGAGTAGGAGGGGCCAAAGTGATTGGAAGGCTTGTTTTCATACAGGTGTTATTAATTTATATTACTAATTCCCTATGTTCAATGTGTTCTGATATGATTATGGGGAATGCAAAACTTGGAATAAGGAAAGAGATAAAATACTGAATATTAGGAGAAAATCATGTGTATTGACAGTGTTTTCCTTGGGTGGGAGGGCGACAGACTCTGTTTTGATTTCTGGTTTTCAAGTATTTTAATTTTACTTTCACTTCACAGGTCAAATCACTTAATGGGACCCCTGAAAAGGGAGCAACAAAAATAAGTGTAAGTAATAAGAAATGTTACATGTTTGGGTTGGGCTATTACATTTTCTCCATTTAGCCCCTTCCTGTACCTGCCGTCACTTGATCTTTTATTGCCATAAATAACTGGGCAGTTCAGGAACAGGGATAGATCCGCCGCGGATCTATCCCGTTTGCGAACGGCGGATTTTTCCAGATTTTCCGCCTTCCGAACTTCCGAACCGCGGATTTCTTGTATTTTCGGAAATTTTCAAAAATTACGAAATTTTCGAAATTACGAGGATTTCCCGTATTTTCGAAAATACGTATTTTCTAAAATTTTCGAAATTATGATTACTCGTATTTTAGAAAATACGTATTCTAGAAAATATCAGAAATCCTCGTAATTTCGAAAATTTTCGAAAATACGCGGAAATCTCGTAATTTCGCAGATATTTTTCATTTTAATGGGTCCGCTCGTAGATTTTCGAATTTTCTCGAAAATTCGCGGATCCTCGAGCGGACCGGATTTTGCGAAGTTCGGACATTTCTATTCAGGAATGGATCATCATAGATCTCTTTGTTGGGATACTTTAATATAATATCTTCTGTAAATCATTCTAAAATGTCTTCCAAACTTTAATGTCTTTCCTGAATGGATTCTTCCAACTCTTTGCGCTTCTCCAATCTCTGACGTCACACCTTCACAGCTGTCGCTCTCACTATCTTTATTTGCACATTCTTCTCCATGGACAGATGATGTTCAGTTTTCTTCCCCATTCGCTACGAGAACATAACTTTAATTTAAAGCCTTCTCCTTTCAAGCCAAGCAAGCTCTAAATTTCACGGAGCGGTAAATGCCAGGTTTGGATCAATTAGGAAGGAAAGCTAATTAGCAGAAGCGATTTGCTTTCCATTGATTTTCTCTGTGGTTGAAAGAGGAGACTGAGCTGAAAACATGTACGTCATTGGAGGCGTTCTTCCTGTCCAAGGCCCCTACACGGCATCGATATTCCAATCAATTTGGCAAATTCGATCTAATTGATTGTAGTATTAAAGACATTATTTAATAGACCGAATGAATGGAATAAGTAAAGCCCATCAGACATGGCATCAATATTCTGATCTATTCTGCGAATTCGATTGAATCGTCCATAATATCGACGACTGTTTCCCATTTTTTATTGTAGTCAGGCAATTCAGAAAAATCTTCCCACACCATGCAATATTTCATTCCTCTGTATCCATCGATGGGGACGAAATAATCGCATGGGTTTTGGGCTGTGTCAGACTGACCGTTCGTGTGAATCAGACGAAAGGATGATCGGATACAGTGGAAAACCACGTCCCATCGTGTGGTCATCAATGGACCGCACGCTCGGTCCCGGCAAACAGTTCTTCCTCCTGACCAACCCGTCGGAAGAGCTGAACGGTCAGTCAGGAGGAAAAGTGGCATGGTGTGTAGGAAAAGTGGCATGGGGTGTAGGAAAAGTGGCATGGTGTGTAGGAAAAGTGGCATGGTGTTTAGGAAAAGTGACATGGTGTTTAGGAAAAAGTGGCATGGTGTGTAGGAAAAGTGGCATGGTTGTAGGAAAAGTGGCATGGTATGTAGGAAAAGTGGCATGGTGTGTAGAAAAACGGGCATGGTGTGTAGGAAAAGTTGCATGGTGTGTAGGTGTAGGAAAAGTTGCATGGTGTGTAGGAAAAGTGGCATGGTGTGTAGGTGTAGGAAAAGTGGCATGGTGTGTAGGTGTAGGAAAAGTTGCATGGTGTGTAGGAAAAGTTGCATGGTGTGTAGGTGTAGGAAAAGTGGCATGGTGTGTAGGAAAAGTGGCATGGTGTGTAGGAAAAGTGGCATGGTGTGTAGGAAAAGTGGCATGGTGTGTAGAAAAACGGGCATGGTGTGTAGGAAAAGTGGCATGGTGTGTAGGAAAAGTGGCATGGTGTGTAGGAAAAGTGGCATGGTGTGTAGGAAAAGTGGCATGGTGTGTAGGAAAAGTGGCATGGTGTGTACCATGCTAAACCCATCTTCCACAGATTTCAAGCTAAAAAATTTGGGGCAAGGTGGGAATTTTGCTCAGTTCTTTCAATTGAATTTTCAATCATTTCGGACAATTGGAACACCATTGGCCCGTATATGGCTAACGCTGGATCCCAATCATTGCGAGAAGATTGGGGTGCCGGGTGCCAAGCAATCACAATGCAGAGAGGTCAGACATAAAACTCTTACAGGCCTGTTTAATAAAAGTTCTTATTGTTAAATAAATGGTGTTAATTTAACCAATCAGATGTTAGCTACCGTTTGAAAGCTAACATCTGATTGGTTGGAGCAAGATAAGAACTTTTATTACATCGCCCTGTTAATTTTTTGTTCCCATATGCCGACAGCCTTAGCTAGGATCAGCCCCATGTACATACTAACAGCAATTACACAGTAACGCATTTTATGGACACGGACCCTCAGGCCCTTTCCCCTGTCTATCTGCTATATACCGTGTGTGATTCAGATGGGAATACACAGAATCCGTGTGATACCGTGTAATAGGGCCGCCCTTCCACTGAATTTACAGTTTACAACATCAAAGGGCCCTCTGCTTGGGCGAAACCGATTCTTTATGTGAGACGCAGCGCAGAGCGTGGAAGTGTAATTGGTTTTCCAACACATTTTATACAGTAGGAGCCCATGGTTACAGTCACTAGAAATCTCCCTGCAATCGGCTGGACAAGTCTATTTATATAGAAGCAAAGACAGAATAGGCAGTGTGAAATGGATTCTATTAAAAGAATAGGAAGCAATTGCTCCGGGGAAGAAAATCACTCGTATTCATGGAGAATTGTCATAACCAGCAGTAGAAATGAAGGAGACCATACACGCACAGATAACGCTTGTACAATATCCCGATGTGGCGCAACTGTGGGATCATGGGAGGTATCAGATTTTTTTGCATGGAAAAACATTTGCATGATATCAGGACATATATATATTGTACAATCGTTATTTAGGACATATACATATTGTACAATCGTTATTTAGGACATATACATATTGTACAATCGTTATTTAGGACATATATATATTGTACAATCGTTATTTAGGCGTGTATGTTCTCCTTTACAGTTGTGGCACAGTCAGAGGGATGCTGCTGTGATTTAATTGGAAAATAAGATAATTTGCAGTATCGGAAGTTGCCCGATTATCACACAATACCCCGCCGTTGTAGACTACCACAATGGTATTGTGTGGGCGATCGTATATCTACGATTGTGGTTGTAGCCGTACGACCGCGGTAATGTTTGGTAAAGACGCAGTATCGGTATTTTGTGATACCGCTCCTTTATAAATACGTCCCTGTGTGTGCAGAAATATATCGTCTGTCCAGGTACAAATACATACTGCAGTACCTATATTTCATCAGATGTTTGTGTGCGCACTATTTAACCTATGTACGCAGGCCTGCCGAGTTAAAGGAGAATTATACTGACTTCTTTCTGGCTCCTCTTACATTTATTGTCACTGACAATTTTTCCATCTCTAACATTGGAGAGCATGTGTTAATGAAGAAGCAGGAGGAGCTAGAAATCGGTCAGTTACTGCTTGAGTATAATTCTCCTTTAAGCGCACAGCTTACAGACAACACTTTTTCTGCTTCCTGATTCTTCACGTTAGCAGCTGTCAGTCAGATATAACAGATGACATCACAGCCAATGACTGCTTTTCCCCAAGATGCCTCTTCTGAGCATGTGCAAGCTTGTAAAAAAGCTTGTAACAGCAGGTGGAACTCTTCAGAGAGGCAGATGAAAAGTAGAAAATGTTGCTGTGTTAAGGTTAGCACTACATCATCAGCTTTTTAACTTGTAGTTTTGCAGTGATTTACCTACCGGTATATGTAATTTTACATTTGAGGGGTGAACATGCCCTTTATCTCTACTCCTTCCTAACGCTTCCACCAGGGTAAACGCAGTGATAAACTTTCTCCTCCTCTATGCAGGTTGTGAAAGTGTTTGGCAGTAATATCTCCCACAAATTGCGCCTCTCCAACGTGAAGGTGTCAGACGAGGGAACCTACGAGTGCCGTGTACTAGATTACAGTGATGGGAAAGGACGTCAACATCGGGTCAAAGCATTCCTGCGTGTGGAGGTCGATCCGAGTCGCCGTGGATACATCCCCCACCGCCAGCAAGACACAGGCCCCCAGCGCCCTTTTCCTGGCAAAGAGCTGAAAAAACGAGCAGTGGCCCCCTGTGAGCAATGCCAGCTTTAGACTGATAAAGGTGTACTGTCCCAACGATATACAAATAAAGGAGTGCATGAGAGTAAACCCTCTTTACACATCTTGATGCCACCTCCTCTCTCTGTGGTGGTAA
The DNA here is from genome assembly GCA_019447015.1 of Hymenochirus boettgeri. Lineage (NCBI taxonomy): Eukaryota > Metazoa > Chordata > Amphibia > Anura > Pipidae > Hymenochirus > Hymenochirus boettgeri. The sequence continues at coordinate 13,708,000 of CM033476.1, read as the reverse complement.
ATGGAGTATTGGGACACCCACAACGAGATACGTCCGTTACCACAAAACGATTATAAACTATGGCTCTTACCTAAACACTCCAGTTACCCGGACTAAGTTCACTTACATCCTCCCATCAGTCTGACTACAGAGGCCTACGCACATATTCATAATAATCTCAGCAATATAATGTACGGCGAGTGGCCCTCGTAGATTTGCACTCCACAAAATCTCCCAAAACACATTTTGTTTGCACTGCAAAGAAATGTGTCCGGTTAGCCCAATATCTGCCAGCAGATAATAAAGGGTAGAGTTCATTTATAAGATTACCTGTGTAATATACACACAATAATTCAGTGTCCTTTATTAGGACACCAAATTATCCATCTGTGTGTAGGGTAATCTGAGAATTGTACATTCTCCACCCCTTTAAATTCGGTTTCCCCGACTTTTCCACCAGGAACTGCAGATTAAAACAAAATAATAACTTTAGATCTAATTCCTAATTAAACATGAAATAAAATACTTCACTACAATTAAATAAATACTTCACTACAATTAAATAAATACTTCACTACAATTAAATAAACACTTCACTACAATTGTACCTCCAATTAGCACAGAGAAAGTATCTGATTGGAGTTTTTTACTATATAGACTTTTACCTAAATGGTCTTTAAAGAGGTAGTATCACCGTTTTAAAGAAAACAAGATCTATAATGTTCTACTGGCAGAATTAGAATGAGTATGATGTGCAGAAAATGAATTCTGTTAGCTGAACAGACATTTAAACATATTTTGCACCTGACTATAAAAAGAAAAGCTTAACTTACCCTTTACGTATTCTATCCTCCGATTATATAATCGCTCTTGTGGGTTATAGAAAACTCTTTCACTTATTCTGAATTTATCGTTTGAACTGGAAGACACAGAAATGGACTGTAAAATGCAGCTTCGGACATTACTGTTTTAAATATGTTCTTAATACTTCTGTTGTTTTGGATAATCAAGTGTGATTTGAATTAATGTTTCATTCGGTGTCTTTGGTCCGACACCTTCATTATTATTCTTCTTAACGATCACTTACTGGCGACTCACATTTTTGTATATTTCACCACTGATTGGACTTTTGAATGAAATGTAGACAATTGTTCACCTGAAACAAGTGGATAGTATACCCTTATTACAACGGGGTTATCTTACATCTGCTTCTCTTAAGGTTCGTACATACGCTGTGAGTGAGGAATGATGGCAGAGCGCTACACGCGGCGAACGGCCGTTTCAGCTGAGAATAGTCTGTGTATGCGTCTGGTCGAGGGTCGTTCGCTGATCCGCCAGCCACATCAACTTACGACCCCCAACTGAACGCATACACAGGCGTTCGTAGTGTCTATTGGTCTGCCGTCGTTCCTCGCTCACAGATTGAGCGCGTGTACGAACCTTTAGAGGGGAGGGTTTATTGTGTATAATAAATTACATTTACCACGCTTTTACGCCATAAAATACCAACCACAATCTACTACTGGGTTGTATTTTTGCGACCACAGATCATTGCAATATTTCCTGTCGCAATCGTGAAATTACAACTTGGCCATTGCTGACCGCTGCATCAATATAATATATACGATTGAAGGCGTGGTATCGGTATGTATACACTACTACACCTTTCCGGCAATAATCTCAAAGGCGATGTCCACCATAAAACTGGCGACTTATCTGCCTATAACGCCAACTGCTGTTTTTACCAGTTTATTACATGTATTTGTAACCAGATATTTAAAGTTATTAAAGATATCTGCCTCTTCCCTCTGCTCAGTCATTGGCTGCGATGCCAGCAGAGGGAGAAACCAGTTACTCTGCCAAAATGGAGTAAATATCCCTGGTAAGTAATGCATATAATAAAGTTGGGGTTGGAACAGGAAACTGAAAAGTTACTCTTTTTTTTGTTTTAAGGGTGGATATGCCCTTTTAATAGACATCTGTTAGTGTAAGAAGAATGCAATTGATATGGCAGCTCCCAATGTCATATGACGCTAACTTATCAATTGCATTCTTCCATATTGTGCCCACAAAGCTTTAGAGAAAAGAAATTGTAAGTAACTGAACAACACATCCCTCCATGTACTGTATATGCTGCTACTGTATCAGACACTACAGAGTTGGGTTACCATTAACCTGCAGTTACAAGGTTTGCACTGGTATTTCAGTTGTGCGTATGGTAAGCCAACACCTGTGTGCCTTTTTTCTTGCTTAAGTGTCAATGAGGAGATGTGCTTGTCCTTACACCCTGTGTGAGGGACGATTGTTCCCTTACAGTTTAAAATGCAGCTCCAGAAGACTCTGGTTGTAAATAAAGGTGGCTGGTTGCCCTAAAATGAATGGGAGAATTTGGTCATTTAATGAATGGGATAAAGGTGGAATGACATGAAAGGAGTTAAACACTGAGATTGGTTGTATCAAAACTCATTTATTGTATCAAAAGTGCAGCCGATGTAGTCCTTAAACAGACCACCCACCCACTATGGACCGTGATTCTATTGGGGAACCTATCACTATTACAATCATGTTCCTGTTCCTCTGTGTTTGGTCACGGGAGGTTCTGTAAGAGGTCACAGACATTGTGTGTGTATTCATCACGGGCACGAGTTGTCCACTGGACACTTTTAAGAGAAGGATGTGGAGATGTTGGTGGGATCATCCATTCATGTAGGTACAGCCAGACAATGTCTGGATCGATCTTGGCAAAACTAAGGAATGCACTGGATGTAGAGAACATAATAAGACATTATTGCATATAATATATTACCCAGAAAACAGTCAACAAGTACTTTATACAGGACAGGCATGGAATATTTACACAGGTATTGACAAGGCAAATGTACAGCACCAATACAATCTAAAAGTACCTGTACATTAATTTGTACACTGTGGCAGCCTCTGTGGCTTCCTCGAACAGATCCCGACTACATCCAAATGCACATATATTGTAATGGAGCGTGGTTGTTGTCGGCACTTGTCAGAGAAAACCACAGAGGAGCGTGAATATGGGTAAGTTTAAAGGCTTCCCTGACGGCTCCTGTTGGATTAATTGAAGAACGGGAGGTAAGACATAGCTCCTTTCCCTACCGTTCTTCAATTCAAGGGGAATTGTGGTCTCTATACAAGTGGCCTTAATTAAAAAGGACACATTCCTACCTTTAAAATGATCCCAGGATCACGCTTCTAGCTTCAGTCTATCCAAAGTTACAGCAGTATAAAGGGTGTTTTTTCTTGCTAGTACAGTGATCTGAAACATTTTACGGTCTGCCTCCAAGTTTAAGGTTAGAGCATGCCCAATGCTGCATCATAAGCCCCATCCTCAAAATTCTAAATCATTTTTAAATCTAGCCACAAGCCTAAAAAGAAAACCCTTTCTTTCCCTAAGGTGTCCATAGGTAGAGAATTGGATAGAGAATGGTTGTAAGTCTGTAACTAGAAAAGATTGAAATTTACAAGCCTATAATTTAAGATCCATAGAAGCTAGAGACATCACCCCAGGCTTGTTTGAAAGGTATGAGAGAAATAGTTACCCTTTAAAGTGAAAGAGAGTAAGTACAGTGTTTCAGTGGATAAACCCTTTAAACCATGTAATAAACATTCCTAAAAGTTCCTTGGGCAGGGGAAGAAGGAAGCAATCTCTGCCATAAAGGAAGAGAACAGGGACAATACTACATTACATTTCTGTCTAGAAGTGTATGTAATAAATTAATAAAAAATATCAGTTGGGGTTCTGGACAAAATAAATGACACGTAACCAGTTTTTTGTATTAAGAGTGGACATGCCCTTTAAGTACCCAGTACCATATATTGGGGCATTTGACCACAAATTGCAAGGTTGCCAGATGACTACATCTTGTAGTTTTATGCCCCATCATAATAAAAAGGTAATAAGCCGTTTCTATACTACTGGCAATTACAGTCCGGTGAGTCTGTGAAGACAAAAAGGGTATTTTAGGCTCATACTTAGCTGCTTTTATGAAACGTTAATGGAATGAATAATGGATGTCGTACAGGAAATGTTAATTTGTTTCAGAAAATACAATTTAATGCGGAAATCTTGATGTTTGCTGCTATTGAAGTAAAGAGCCCTAATGACGTTATATGGGGATGACTAATGCTAAGAAATTAATGTGGGGGAAAGAAGATGATACAGAACAGCAGATACACACGTACAGAAAGACTTTAAAGATGTGGGGGTGGTGCTAATATTTCTATATAGAAAGATAGAAATAAAGAATAAAATCCCTGATAATCAAAGAAAATTACTGGTATTAATACATAAATGTCGGTATTTATCAAGGAAAATTACTGATCATTATGGGACGTGTTGCTGCCTGCCTTCAATCCAGTGCTTGTTTTGCTCAGGTTCATTATCTCCCCTCGCTCTCTGAACAGACTCCTCCTTTTCTCAGACCTGACTTTTTTTAAACTGAGCATGCTCGTTAATCACCATCATCTAGCAGTGAGAGATGGAATTCCTCAACTGTCACCCATCCAGTTACAGAAAAATCCAATACTTGCACACAACAGGAGATAAGGTATATGCTTCAGATTATATATCTAAAAATATATTTTCAGTAACGGGAAATTTAAAAAAAACAACAAAAAACTATTTTTCCAGTGTACATAACCCTTAAACTTGTGTGTTTATAAAAAAAACATCCTGAGAGTGAAATTGTGTAACCAAAATATCACCCATAATAAGAAACTGTGTGGAAACTTGGAAAAGGGTTACAGGCCTGTGTCTTGGAAACTTGGAAAAGGGTTACAGGCCTGTGTCTTGGAAACTTGGAAAAGGGTTACAGGCCTGTGTCTTGGAAACTTGGGAAAGGGTTACAGGCCTGTGTCTTGGAAACTTGGGAAAGGGTTACAGGCCTGTGTCTTGGAAACTTGGGAAAGGGTTACAGGCCTGTGTCTTGGAAACTTGGGAAAGGGTTACAGGCCTGTGTCTTGGAAACTTGGAAAAGGGTTAAAGGCCTGTGTCTTGGAAACTTGGAAAGGTTACAGGCCTGTGTCTTGGAAACTTGGAAAAGGGTTACAGGCCTGTGTCTTGGAAACTTGGAAAAGGGTTACAGGGCCGTGTCTTGGAAACTTGGAAAAGGGTTACAGGCCTGTGTCTTGGCATTTGCATATGTTGGGAAATAGCTTAAAAAAGCTTTGCAAAAAGAGCCAGAAGCAAAAATGTACTCTGCAAGAAATCACTGTTCAGCCTGTCACAGAGTTTTGTCTTCTGGCCCGTTCTGTACAAGTGCTTGTCTTTGCCTAGATACATTATTGTGTTTGCACAGGATATCTTAGCATGCAGTGCGAAATAACAAGCAGCGAGCCTTACAGACAGTGTGTGTGTGGTGAGGACACTTTAGATCCATTAATTTATTAACCTGACTGCTGCTTCCTGAAGTTTTTTTGGTTGCCGGGAGCTCAGATACAACATGCAGGAATCCATCACCTCCAACAGATCGTGGTCACCTGCAGGGAAAGTTACAAAAAAACGGTCAGAAAAAGTCTATCCGCGCATTTAATACAATGGGGCATTAGACCCAAAACTTGCTACATTGTGGTCACACACAGATAGAAACAATTCCTCAATATAAACATTAATCACATGGTCATATACTTCGGGTCATCACATGCTTAAATGACCACATTTTCACACAGGGTTAGGATACTTACCAAGTCCTATTGTCACACATAGAGTACCCAGACCTTCCAATAAGCTAAACTGGAGTTTATAGCCAAGTGTATGAGTATAAATGGGGCCAGCCCGAGAACTGACTGCAGCCTGGGAGCGCAGAGACTTAAGAAATGCTGGAAGGGCCTCCTTGCAAACGCGCTGACGGAGAAAGTCTCGACAGGAGAGAGCCAAGGAAAGCAACACCTACAGGGGAAAGTAATTGAGGCAACATGTAAAGTTGGAGGTTTTATTTTCAAATGAGTGTTTATTTTGTGTATATATAGGCCAAGCGTAGGAGCCTGGCTGTGAGTGAAAAGGTTTCCGCCTCTTACCTCTCCTCTGAGAGGTTTCTGGCCCTCCCCCCTGCCTACCTCCCATCTCGGTCCATGTTTTCTGCCTGGTGCCCTAACTTTAAATACTTTTGCTGTAGTGTAGTGGACCGTATCCCACCCCAACCGCCATATTTGTTTACAAATAAAAAATCAGAAATGTACTTAAGGAGCCTCATTCCCAGCATTCTGCACTGCCAACAGCTGCGTTCCGTGATTGGCTGCCTCTCAGCTAATCATGGATGCGGCTGCCGGTCCGGCCCGCTGCTTGCAATTTCCTGCAACGTCAGGGGAATAAAGCTCTGTGATTACCTTTCGGATTTTTGTTTTTTTACAAACAAATATGGCGGTTGGAGGTGGGACAGGATCCACTACACTACAGCAAAAGTTTTTATGAGAGGTGGAGATACCCTTTAACAATATTGATCAAACTATTGTAAAACTAGGCTTAAAGGAGTTATCTCTTTATAGCTTTCAAACAAGCCTAGAAAGATGTCTCTAGCTTCTCTGGTTCTTAAGTTATAGGCTGGTAAATTGAGAAAATATCACAAAGCAGATAAATGACCAGTGTGGGGATCCCGATGTCCCAAAAATACCTGGAAAGCTGCAAGTAAAACAAGTGGCTCATCCTGTAAAAGCCTCTTGACCAGACTGGGCCAGATCTTGTGGGCGAGTGGTAGCAGTACATCCTCTTGTGATTGCAGTGGCACCAGAGAAAGTTGCACTGTGTCCAGAGCCTGAGAACACATTGCAAATAAAGCTATAAAAACGCCAGTCACAAAGAATGACATGTTAACTGATAAATTCACAATAATAATAAGACTGCATGAACCATCTAACAAACACACACATAAGTTAACACACACACAGGGTTATTCAATAAAAGTTCTTATCGTTCAAAATGGTGCTAATTTTGCCCCAACCAATCAGATGTTAGCTTTCAAATGTTAAATAAGATCTGATTGGTTGGGGCAAAATTAGCACCATTTTAAACGATAAGAACTTTTATTGAATCTCCCTGACAGTGTGTTAACTTACAGTAAGTTGTGTTAAACACAGTAAGTTGTGAGGAAAATCAAAAAGCGGGCATTACCTATGAAAGCATAAACATTTTCTTCAAACAAAGACAATGATGTCATGAAGCTGCGCCACATAGAGGTTACCACAAGTTTTTACCTGCATTCGGATCTTTGGATCATTGTGGGACAGAAAGTGTGAACATTTCTCAGCTACTTCTTTTGAAATCTGTATGTGATTGGGCACTGGTGGCTTTTCATCCTCAATAACCGGCTGTGGCGGAACAGTTATATCTAGGGCAGAACAGAGTGCTGGTAAGCAGTAGCAAGGGTTACTGTGTGCTGTCCAATACTGACAGCTTGTGTGGATGGGCAAAAAGGAGAGCACTTTCATCTGATCACAGTAATGTATACAATATGTATGAAAGAGCACAAAAGTGTTATATTGTGTGAAGCTAAGGAATGTGAATCTTTTGTTTGTTACTAAACATCAGTTGCCCGTGTTTAACCAGACAGGCCTGGTAGTGCCCGTGCAGGTGATACCTTCATCATCTTCCTGAAACTCTCCCTTTGCCAGTCTCTCCTGCTCCATGTGATCCTCCAGAAATTTCTGCATCTCCTTTGCAAGGTTTGTGGCCTGATCTTGGCCATGACTTGACTTTTCTTGTGTCCCCGGTAGCTTAGATTTTCTATGTGGGGGGAACCATTTTCCTGTAAAATCAGAGAAATAAATAGAAGCAGTTCTACACTTGCCTCAATGAATTACCATAAAATAAAGAACTAAACCCACAAAAAGCAAACACAGAGAACCAAGAGGCAGTGCAAAGCAATTGGGTTTTCTAAACGTTGCTTGATGTCGGGGGGGGGGGGGGGGAGTTTGCAGTGTTTTTTAATACTTCTGCCTGACAGGTGGGATTCACAATGCTAGATTAAGAAATGCATATTTTACTGGCATCAGGATCCAGCCAATCAAAAGGCAAGAGAGCCAATCCCCCACAGCACAGCAGTGCTTCTCAAATGGTGCGCTGGGTGCATACTGGTGTGCATGGGAAATTGATGGTGAATATATTTGTCAGCCTCATTTTCATTTTTGGCAGATGTTCTAAAAGACATTCTTGTAATAAAAATGGCAACATGGTAGTTTTACACTACACGGAGTCATTTCCATGACCTCAGGTAGACACGATAGCTTCTATGCAGTCATGTGCTGCAGCGATGGTGACTTAATAAAGCTGAAACTGCAAATACTCTGGCCTCTGGTTCTGAAGTCAGCTTGTGTAATGCCATAAAAAAACAACATTTATAAAGTCTCTTTCCCACCTACCATATATACTCGAGTATAAACCGAGATTTACAGGCTAAAAAAAATAGCCTAAAAATTGAGACTCCGTTTATACTCGAGTCAAACACTTACCTGCTCTGGTGGCTGCATGCTCCGCATCCTCTGCTGGCTGACGTCCCTATTCGGCGCGAGTAGTAGTGACGTCATCCAGCAGAGGAATGCAGAGCATGCGGCTGCTGGAGCAGAGAAGAGGATCCAGAGCAGGGGAACCGGAGCAGGTAGGAGAAGGGAGGGGGGGGGGGGGGGGGGGGGGGGGGGGGGGGGGTGTACAACTCCAAGCAAATAAAGCATGCTGGGAGTTGTAGTTTCCAAACATCTGGAGTGCCAATGAGGCTTTAGTTGCCTTTTAAATGCACAGAAGAATTCCTATAGAGTAATAGTCAATTACAGTATGGTTATTACTGTACGGGATTACTGTACTAAACCCTCAAACAATACAGAATCAGAAGGCAGTAGTAGTCATAATTTCTACCCTTGGTTTATACTCGAGTCAATCAGTTTTACTCCTTTTTAAAGGTAAAAGTAGGTGCCTCGGTTAATACTCGGGTTGGTTTATACTCTAGTATATACGGTATATTGGAGGTAGTGGTGCTGTGGGTCCACTGAAGAGAACAGTGTGTAATCAGCCACCCCATGATCTGTAATCTGACTGCTCGTCGCTCCTGCAAATAGTTGAAATAGAATTTCTTACCTCCCTGGGATAGAGACTTTATCATGTGAACATTTTTTGGGGAATAGTTGTCCTTTAAGAGCTGAAATTACCCAGGTCTAGTCTCCCTTAATTTGTATAATGTGTAAGGGAGCTCAGAACTCTCCCTAACCCACTTTATCCTTGATGGTGTCTCTCAAATAGCACTTTACTATGCAAGCCTACGCTTCACTGATGATGGCTCGATAAAGTCTACAGCCGGTCTACAGCCGGGACCCTATTTCTAGATGTGTGTACTGGCATAGAAGCCTCACAGATGGAACATTAAAATTACCCATGAGTCTCTTCTCCCTCTATTTATCTTATTCAGAGTGCAGGCAATCACAATGAGCTTATAATGACGACATTAGGAGCAAGAAAGAAGTTACTAAAGAGATCTGCACATTGTACTGTTTAGTTAACGGTTACTCCAGCACTAACATTTCTGTTTTCAGGTTAGGCTTTTCCTTTCCTAATAAACTGCTTTACAGGAGAGGTGGATCTGAAATCTAAACAAGCCTTTTATGGATTCTAAACATCTTATCAAGCAGAAAGCTGTCTCTTTCATATCCAAAATGGCACTTCATCATTTGTAATTGCATTGGTTTCTGACATTCCCAAGGTTCTGCAGGCCTCCTTCCTAGTGAATAGGAATTTGTTTTACGACTTAACAGACATGCTTATAGAAAGGTCATGGGCAGATCAACCAGTAGTGACATGACTGCTCAATGGAAGGGGATAGGGAGCATGTAAAGATCTGTAGATTGTCTCTGCAAAATGCAACATTAGTTTTCATTTTGCTTAAAGGGCATCTATAGTGGGAAAATGAACTTGTTTTTCTTTCTTTCCATGTGTTCTATAATTCCCCACAACCCCCAGAGTGTCTTCACTTTTTTCAGATTCCCTCTCTGTCCTGAGATACACCAGTTAGAAGAATACGTGATTGCATTCCTCTACTCCTACTTGGACTGTCAATCAAATCCCTGTGATGTGATCCCCCCCTCCCTGCTCTGTAATAAACATAGAGATAACAGCATTAGCAGGGGGAAGAGAGGTAGCTTTGATGGTAGATATAAGGCTGCACTTGACCCCCCTTCTTAATAGCTTTCACTGATTGATGATGGGTCACAAAGTGAGAGATCGTAAACTGTACTGATCTCCTTCTTCCGTGTCTCCTGGACAGCTTGCTTTCTATTGGCCACTGTGTGTGGGTGTGTTTTTCAGGATGTTGAACTTTTAACTCCTACTGCACATGATAAGTTTGTCGGTTAGCCGGAGTTGAGACATGGAGGAGATAACAGAGGGGAGGGGGAAAGGGGGGAGTGCTGCACAGAGATCTGACACCATGGTTAATCAGAGTCACTGACATAGATAGGATTAAGGCAGCACAGAGTACATGAATTTAACTTTGCAAAGGGGAAATGTGTTTATTTCACTATAGATGCCCTTTAATATGGCCAGGTGCTCATCTGAGAAAAGCAATTAAAAGCAAACTATACCCACAACATACGGTCCTTCAGGCACAGTAGCATTTTACACTATAGCAGGGAGTTAGGAGACCATACTCCTACCTCCTGATTTGACCCCTATGCTGTCAAAATAGCCACACATGCAGCAGCTCACCATACCTTAAGTGATTGGTCAGCTGCTGTAGAAGTGGCTTTTTTGACAGCTCATCAGGGTAGCTTGGGAGCCAAATCAGGAGGTAGAAGCATGGGAACTCCCTAATTAATATAGTTACATATGCAGATGCGACCGAGTAGGGGGCCCCGCAGGCATTTCTGAATGATTGTGAGGCCGAAGGTGAATGTTCATCGGTCTTGGGAGTGCTCGGAAATGTGCTACACACTCTAACCATAAAGGGAAGAGACCATCATATGATTTGCTTTTTAGCTGTAGCAAGGCAGTGGTCTATATAATTTAAATATACAGACAATTGTTTCTAAATGGTGCCCTACACTGCGAAACTCGGACTCAAGGAGGAAGGGTTTAACAAATCAGGATAACATTTACCTATCTGTTCCACAAGTGAATACAAGACGGGCAGGATGATCCGGATTCCTTCTTCCTGAGATTGGTCCAGTGCAAGCAGTAAGTCTTTGACAAGTTCCCCCAGTAGTGGAAGGAGGCTAGGGCCACTGTTTTGCAACATGGCATACAGAACACGTGCAGCACCTCCGTGTTTCAACTGAAGGCGCCGTAGTCCCACAGAGACCTCACTTGCCAAGTAGTCCGCATTGGTCTCAATTAGCTGGCTGATATCTTGGTACTCACAAGCCTGGCTTACATCCCCCAGTGCCAACATGGCTGCTATACTGACCATCAGTGATGGGTCCCCAGCTTTCTCCATCAGTGGATACAGGGCAGAGATGAGTAACTGTCGAAAGGAGATACCCAATGCTTGAGCAAAACAAGAAATGCCCTCCAACTGAAGGCAAAGCTTCCAAGCATTGGCACTCAGGTCATTGAGGCTAAGCTTAGAAGAAGAGCCAAGGTCGAGTAAAGCAAACTGGTTCTCTAGTTCACTTGTCTGGCAGGTATGCAAATGCCAATTTATCGGGTCTATGTACTCTTCCAAAAGAGGGCGCACTATATCAAGAAGCTCACTTATATCCGGTGATCTAATGCTCCCATCAAGTACTTCCACATCAATTCCAGCTGCTCCTAGCACCAGCTGGTTCAGCACTATAATGGCAGGCAACCTATGTGCCCGGTATAGTCCCAGAAAGTGGTCGGTAAGCAAGCACAGGTCTCCATAATATCCCAGCAAACGACAAACACTTTGAATACGTGAAAGCACATGGGGATCTCTGAAGAGACGAAAACATTTCTGCTGAGATCCAAGAAGTGCAGTGTCCTGGTGTTGAAGAGGAAGAGTAGAGGAAGGTAGACGAGACTGTACCACTTTGACTGAGCACAAATCCAGCTCTAAAGTCTGCAGAAGTGCAGCAGAGAGACGCTGGAGGTGAGCATGGGAGTGCAGGGTTAATGAAAGACGAGGACCCAGCAACTGCAGGTATCCATGTAAAAGTGTCAATGTTTGCAGCTTCCCTTGATCATCCTGAGTGCTCAGCAATCTAGGAATACTTACAGCAAGAGAATGCAGGCTTTCTGACAACACCTCTCCCAGTGTCCGTGACGCAGGCGCCTGAGCGGACACCTTCAAAAGAACTTCCCTTGCTCTTGTCTTGACTTCAAGTCTTTCATCGCTTGTATGTCCCACCAAGATCTTGAGAAGATTGCCAGTAGCCTCACGTAAAGAATCCCAGCACTTAGTAACAAGGACTTGAGCTAGTCCTACCAAAGACAGTCTCACTTTCCAATGTGGATCAGACGTACAATGGTCTATGATTTTGGACAGATGAATGGAGAGACGACTAGCAGTGTTTTGGGCCCAGTTTTTGTCCCTGTGTATGAGTAGCTCTGCTAATCTTCCTGGAAGCCCTGAACCAGTGCTTTTTTTCTCATCCACCTGTCCTAAACTTTCATCAGACATCACAACACAAACGGTGCCAGCCCAGAGTTGCAATGCACAACTTGTGATCTTGTGCCCCTGTTTGCGATCTCCGCAAATGATCTTAGTAAGAGCAGTGCATACTCCAGGAAGGAAGGATGCAAACAAGTCACCCAGAGAAGCCTCTTGATTTTTGCAAAGAAGTGTCTCCAGGCAGTTTAACGCCTCCAAGCGCACTTGCCTTGACTTTTCAAACTCGGCAAGTCTAAGTAGGAGAGTGATGGTAAACCCCAACTCAGGAAGCTTGGCTGGCTTATATAGGATATGAAGAATTTCAGCACAGGAAGAAGACAACAAAGTGTGCACTGCACAGATTACCCCCAGCTTTAATTCCTCTGATACTGGTTCCAGCTTATCAGGGGGAAGGCAACTACAGATCTCACTGAACATTTCTTGTAATATCCCTGGGTTTTTCACACATGTGAGTGTAAGAAGATGGGAAATACAGTCCAGCACAGCCAACACCATATCAGGTTTTTTGATACCAGGTGTTTTCAATGAGAATCGTAGAGGAAACAGTACATACTCTAGAAGGTCTTGCAGTAAAGATACTTCCACAGTATCTATTTGATCCTGTAGGTTCTTTACATTTTGCACCGTTTGTTCTTGGGTAAGCCTGACACAGCATGGACGCAGGATCTTGAAAGCGCTTTGTGGACTGGCTGCAGAAGCCATTACGGCGTTTCAACACGTACCTATTGGTTCAGAGAAAATGTTCAGATTTGTCAACATGCCAAACTGCATATACAAAGCATGAGAAGCTAAACAATTACAGTTATGCTTTACATAAGTAATGAACCTATAAATTATTTGCTAATATGATTGTAATCTCTTTGTTTGATGGTCCAATTGCAAGGCTGGACATCATTATTGACTGATAAAAATCACTGTTTTAATGTAAAACCCCCAAACCTATTACGAGTTTTCACCCTATATAATGCTCTACCAATGTTAAGCTGTTCTTATAATTTTGTATACACTTTGTGTCCTGTATCTCCCCACAAGTACATAAAATTGATTTCTATCCTGTAATCCACCCCTGACCACTAACCTAAAATCTACATGTAAGCTAAGAGCCCCCCAAACCCCAAGACCAAAATACTGGTTCACAGTTCCTGCTAAATAGAGATCTCCCTCTCTTCCACCTTTTTTTTTGGTTCTACCAGGTTAACTAGAATGTAAGCTCTATGGGCCAGGGTCCTCCTTTCCTCTTGTGGCAAGGCTCCAGCAATTTTATATTCATTAATTTATATAAATATTATGTTCTGAACCATTTTAAATTAACCAAATTAATTTATATATATTTGTTCCCCTTGTATGACTTTTTTGTATTTTGTCACAGTACAGCGCTGTGTCCCCTATTGGCACTTTATATATCAACTATACATACATATAGTTATATGCAAATAAGGAACAAAGACTTCTGGGAATTTACCATGTTTCCATGGAAGCTCTTAAGAAAGCTATATCTATAAAATATAGATATTTATGAGGATATAGCTTTCCTAAGAGCTTCCATGGAAACATGGTAAATTCCCAGAAGTCTTGGTTCCTTAATTGCATATTGCTGAAAAGGGAGCTTCAAAGCCTGTATTCTCTCCCTATCCTATTTAATTTATTAGTGACCTCTGTACATACATAGTTATGTACCAATGACCGCATGCTGTAGTTAGAGTTGCCCCCTATGGGCATGTGCGAGCTTATACAGCTCTCAGAGGAGGAGTAACCTGGTCAGGTGGGGGCAGCGATCACCTGGTCAGTATCAGGTACTTGGGGGATGCATATACATAATGATTTTACTTTGATGCTAGAAATAAAACCTTGCATGGGTCTATAGCTGCTAAATATCACTCACCCCACTGACCTGCCCAAGACCTCTCTGTAAACATGGCTAAGCAGTAAGAAAACCAATAAGAGAGTCACTGAGAAAATTAGCAAATGCCACAAACCCAAACATTCCAGGCATATTCCCCACCATGTTATTGACTTTAAAGGTGAGAATTAAATCTATTTAATGTTATTGCCTTCCTGGTGAATTCACATCACTCACCCCTTGCCCACCACAGCAGCAATACTTACCCTTTAATGTTCATCCCATGCTACAAGAGATAGGGCGGTTTCACAAGCCGGAAGTGACGTACTAAAGCAGCGCCGGTAGAGGCGGTGCTTACCTCGGTTGCTTTAGCAACGCGTCTTCCCATCCTTGTGCACGTGACGCGCATCGACAGGGGGTGAGAGGTGAGGCGGCCATCTTGTGTGGGTCGGAGGGGGTGGGGGATAGACATGGCGTCCTTTACCGAACCGGCGCTGGAGAAGAAGTTGTCGGAGCTGAGCAATTCGCAGCAAAGCGTCCAGACTCTGTCCTTATGGCTCATCCATCACCGGAAACACGCGGGCTCCATAGTCACTGTGTGGCAGAGGGAGCTCAGGAGAGGTAATGTCCGACCCTTTACTGTCTGCAGTTTGTACTGCCCGACCCGACACAGGAAGTTAGTGTTCCCCTCAAAGTACCAAACGTGGGAGAACCAGGAAGTAACTTTACAAAGTTCTCAACAACATGGGGGAATTGTGGTATCAACACGGGGGGTTGTGTGTGGGCATCAACACGGGGGGTTGTGTGTGGGCATCAACAGGCGGGGGGTGTGTGTGTGGTGGCATCACACGGGGGGTTGTGTGTGTGGGCACAACACGGGGTTGGGTGGTGGCATCAACACGGGGGGTTGTGTGTGTGGGGCATCAACACGGGGGGTTGTGGTGTGGGCATCAACACGGGGTTGTGTGTGTGGGCATCAACACTGGGGGGTTGTTGTGTGTGTGGGCATCAACACGGGGGGGTTGTGTGTGTGGGCATCAACACGGGGGTTGTGTGTGTGGGCATCAACACGGGGGGTTGTGTGTGGCAATCACCACGGGGGGTTGTGTGTGGGGGCATCAACACGGGGGGTTGTGTGTGGGGGCATCAACACGGGGGGTTGTGTGTGGGGGCATCAACACGGGGGGTTGTGTGTGGGGGCATCAACACGGGGGGTTGTGTGTGTGGGCATCAACACGGGGGGTTGTGTGTGGGGGCATCAACACGGGGGGTTGTGTGTGGGGGCATCAACACGGGGGGTTGTGTGTGGGGGCATCAACACGGGGGGTTGTGGCTGTTAGTTGTAGTTTCATGTAAAAAATAAGATTGACATGTAGGAGAGGCCCTACCGATAAATGTGACCATCCCATACTAACCTACAGTCCCAACTTTAAACTTTAGTCCCGACTAACAATGTATTGTAAATTTAGTTATTTACTGTCTGCGGATAAAGACAAATGACAAAAAAAATTGTAGTCTTGTGAAAATTTCCCTTGAAATTTGTTTGGAATGTCGCCATCAATGGCATTTATAATATATTTTTGAAGTGGGTGCCTATGTTGTCACTTTTGATTGTTTCTTAAATTAGAACTGTAGCATTGTTGCTCTGCCCCCATTTTGGCCCAGGGCCTAACCAATGGAAAGACACGCTTATCAAGAAGTTTTTTTTTCCTCCCATTGAATGGATCCCAGACTTACCTGAGACTCAACAGTTGCCCTTTAACTGTCATTGCTTACAATTGGCCTTAAGCTATGTCATTAGTGCCATACTACGACAAAGGTGCCCCTCTACTTTAAAATACAAGAATATTAAAGGGCAATTGTGGCCACCCACATCACCCCCCTCAGTTAATAGTAACCATGGTGCGGGCCTAAACTACGTGGTCCTCTCCCCTGCGTCTTACTTTATCACTGAGAATTAGCCCTACAAAGTCGGCTTCGTGAAGCTACTTGCAGGACTCGCGCTCCATTGGTTGAATACCAGGAAGTAAAGGGCTATGTCAGAAGACAGAAGTTGGCTTTGGAGGTATTGTCCTCTGTTATGAGGTACGATCCAGGGATGAGGACCTAGTGATTTACTCTAGGTACAATGACTACCCTTTAATTAACTTTGTAGCTTCAAGACCTGTGTAAAATAACCCTACTTGGGGCCTTGCATTTGCATTGGTCATAAGACTATGGAGATTATGTTTTCCAATAGGAAGTAAATAATTCACTATGTATATATTACACAGTAAAGAGCGTAATATTCTTTATATTGTATAGCTTCTTATATTAACTCTTGCGCCCTTCCCTGCATGTGTGAGTTTGTTTTTGCTTATTAAGTTCTAGAAACTACTTTTTTTCCATCTGTTCGAGTCACTTGTGCCTTTGGATAAATGAAACTAGTTTAGCGATATTTATGTGAATAAAGTGAGATAAAAGCTGTCTCTACGCTACCAATTTGTCTCCCGAAGTTCCTGTAATGTTCCATCAACCAATCATTTTACAATTAATATTACTATTTTTAAGATCCCGGTGGGAACTTCGTGAGGTAAAACTGCTGCTTTAATCGATGTTACAATCAATTCGATGTTCATGTTGGATCACATTGATGGAACATTGAGGGAGTATATAGCCAGTTTAAGGATTTGGATTGCCATTCCTTTCTTTTAACTGTACAAGGTATTAGAAGCTTTTAAGGAGAGGTGTCAGTAGCTGGTTGGAGAGAGGATTAAGATTGCTAACTGAGACTTCCATGAAAACTGCATGTAGTGTAGAATAGAAAGCGCTATTGATTGTTTAGTATAAACAGCCAGTACAGCCTTCAGTGTTTTAGGTTTCACTTATTTTTCTTTTGTATTAAGGCTACAAGAAAAAAACGTTTGTATTTTTTTTTTCTTGCACTGATAATATTCCATGTGTCACTTTGTAATTCCAACCTAAATACCCACAACCATTAGCATGTGCTTTAATATAAATGTTACCAGGAAGTGACTACAGCGTAACTAATATAAACAAGAAATGAATACGTTTGTGCTAAATATAGGTGTCTTTACTTGATAATTAAAGTATCTAGCCAAGGCTGCTCCTTATCTCTCACCGTCTACTGAAAACCGTTTTCACTGTGAAAGATACATTTATGGAGATGGTGTTATCAGGGGGATCCAGGCAAACGTCTGGCATCATCCTGGGCTGTCGTTTTATCTCAACGTATCAATTGCAATTAGGAACATAGGTGGTTGGAAATATTTTGAATAAATAAGTTAACCATAGAAGGAATCTTCTTTTCGTGCTTTTCCAATCTCTCTGGGGGATTTGGCTATTTGTGCAATATCGCTGTATTACCCTATCCCAGGACTGCAATTCCCTTCTAAAGGGCATGCTAATCTCCTGGTAAAAAACACTTACTCCCCATAGGATAAAATACATCTGAAAAATGTGCTTACAAATGTTAGGAGAAATAATTATTAAAGGGGAATTATACTCCCCAAAGCAACCCACTAGTACCCAGAGTGAGAATCTAAGCCACTGGGTTTACTCTAGGAAAGTTGCACTACTTACTTAAAGTTACAACTGCCAATCAAGTCTGGCTCTCCTGTCACTCAGTTCAGGGCTTGGCCAGTGGAAAGACAAAGTACAACTTCCCGTACTCTGGCAAAAGATGGAAGTAGACAGGCGTCCGAAAGATGGAAGTAGACAGGCGTCCGAAAGATGGAAGTAGACAGGCGTCCGAAAGATGGAAGTAGACAGGCGTCCGAAAGATGGAAGTAGACAGGCGTACGGGTCAGAACTTAAGTAGTAAGTAACTAGTGCAATAATCCTAGGCTGAAGCCATTTCTTGAAATGGGAATCTGGTTTCAAATAAAGTCAGATTAAGATAAAGGTTTAAATATAAACCTTTGCTCTTACGTTTTGAATATGTTTTAGTTTTTGTAAAGGTCATCATACCCATACTATACAACACCAAACCCCTTTCAGCAGCTTGTAGACGTGTGACTGATCCTTTAACAAACCCCTTTCAGCAGCTTGTAGACGTGTGACTGATCCTTTAACAAACCCCTTTCAGCAGCTTGTAGACATGACCCTTTAACATTGTAAGAACCTGAATGGTTAGATTGTTGTCCAAACTTCTATATTTTTAACCTTAGAAATATGATCAGTTACCTAAAAATGTATGTGCTCCCCTTTTATTCCCAAGCTAAGGTAAGTGAATACTCGCCTAACAGTTGTTTGGCATACACATTTCAATTGTGCAAGTACCAGCCGATGGAAATTATCCATCCATATTGACCACAATGCCAATGGCGGTAGTACAGTTGGCATCTCGTTTGTTTTTACCCCATAACTGGTTTATCCCATCATTTCCAACTGTATTTGCCTACTTTTGGCAATGTGTATGGGCACTTTTAAGATTACTGGTGAGCTGTATCGATGGTACTTTGGTTTCATCTATAATACAGTTGTAGCGTCTCCTCTATTTTCTCCTAATGTGGAATTGAGCTGCAGTTTTACCTGCTGACATACCTGGGATGTTTCCTGACTGGATCCATAATGTGATTGTAATTACGATCGTTGTTGTAACTCGTAATACTGATGGGACCAGGTGGTTGATGGAACGTCGGGAGATAAGTTTGTAGTGTATATTTTAAGCTTAAAGGGCAAAAAAAAAAAATCCCCTGCAGGTAAAACCAGGTACTCACCTTTTCCATACTTGTAAGCTGAGATATCCTTCCTGTTCTTCTTCTTTGTTTGTTGTGAAGGTCACAGCACTCAGAAGACGAGCCTCCATGAATACACTGCAGTCATTGGCTGTGGCATCCGCCATCACGGCCCTGACTGCAGAGTAAAGGCGGTGAAGAATGAGAAGGAGCCTACAAGTAAGTATATGAAAGGTGAATATAGTGTTTTTGCATGTCATAGGGGGGCCTTTACCTGCAGGGCATATTTAATTTTTGCAGTAACTGGCAGTTTTCAAGCTTCTCCCCTTTCTTAATTAACATATGTTCTCCAATGTCACAGATGGTAGAATGGTCAGTGGCATTTACTGTGGGAGGAGCCAGAATGATGTTGGTTCCTGCATGAGTATAATTCTTTAAGAACCACTACATCCCTGATACTGGCAGTAGTGTCCTGCTAATCTTCTCTGTTTAACGTTATTTTAGAAAGACTCTGTTGCAGCCCTGGTTCTAGTGGTTTGATATTCCTGCTGTAACTGCTAGTTTTTGAACTTGGCTTTACCTTTGCCGATGTCACAATTTTCTTTGATGTCTTTTATCATATATATCTTCTGCTACTTGATTATGCAGTTTGTGTAAAGGATCATTCTTGCCTCTATCATAAGAACCTTATAAGCTTTCTTCCCCACCAGAAACCAGCTTTTCATGAATAAGTAGGTTAGTGCAAAGCAGGCATCAGTCAGAAGGAAAATACATAAAAGAGGCCAATGAATTGCTCCAGCGTGAGTTCCTCGGCTTCTTCCTTTCTTTACAATTTCTTCTGTGCATTCTGAAATGTTATTGCAGCAGGTTGGGTTTTTTTTCTTGTCTTTTAATTTGTTATTAAAGGGGCACTAAACTAAAAAAAAAAATATATTATTATATTATATATAATCAAAGGACAAACAGTCGCCCCCCTGGGTCTTCTTTTAAACAACTCGAAACAATTTTATTGATACATTTATATCTTGTAACTTGTATTAGTAAAAATACTTACAGTTGTTTGAAAAAATACCTGTGAGTGGGATTGTTTTGTCCTTTGATGTTTACTTACCTGGTGTGCACCCGGGCAGATTTAAATTGAATGGAGTGCTAGCCTTAAAGGCTCGTACACACGTGCAATTGCGGGTTCCGCGACGCACGATATGTATGAACGAATGTTTCAGTTGATAATCGGCCCATGTGTAGGCCCTTTATTGGCCAAAACGGACGTTTGGTCGGGGATCATTGACCGACCTGGCGGATCTCCATTTCGGCCG
The DNA here is from genome assembly GCA_019447015.1 of Hymenochirus boettgeri. Classification (NCBI taxonomy): domain Eukaryota; kingdom Metazoa; phylum Chordata; class Amphibia; order Anura; family Pipidae; genus Hymenochirus; species Hymenochirus boettgeri. Next base: position 13,687,611 of record CM033476.1, on the reverse strand, counting down.
ATAAAGTGCCTACACATGGGACAATTATCTCCCGAAACATTCATTCGTACACGCCGTGGGTCGGACGCACATGTGTACGAGCCTTTACACTTTGAACTATATATATAATCATTTCCAGGGATGTGGGAGGCCTACCTCCCATTCTTACCTTGTATCAGTGTTCTATTTCTTTAAAGATGGCTGTGACTGGATATCCACTCCTCCCCTTTATTTAAGAGCGCACCCCTCCATTGTTTTTTTAAAGAGGAAGGAGAGCGCGAAAAGAGGATAGGCAGTGCGGTTAGGCTTAGCAGCGCACAGCAATCACTGAAATGGTGTTATGCGGATATAAGGTTGGAATGGGAGGTAGGAGTTGTTTTTTTTAAATTTATACTTATTAAACTACCGTATATACAAAAAAAATGGAATGCGCAACACTCTCTATATAGCATAAATATTAAAAATCCTTTATTGCACATATGGGATATATCTGAAAAATAAAATCAGAAAATACCAAATATCAGTATTCTCACACTAGGGCATATATTACATTTGTCTGTATCAAATAGAAACAAGGTGGACTGCACTCCAAAAATGAAACGGTTATTCAAGCAAACATCAACGGCATACAACGTTTTCGAGGGTAACACCCCCTTCATCACCCTCGAAACGTTGTATTGCCGTTTGATGTTTGGCTTGAAATAAACGTTCAATTTTGGAGTGCAGTCCACCTTGTTTCTATTTGATTTCCTGGTTCCCTGTGAAGTAGGGATATTGGACTTTTTGCACCCACAGGGGGATTAGTGTGCATATGGACTATTTCTGATATATTTACATTTGTCTGTATACATATATATCTGAGTAAATACAGGTGAGTATCAGTATACCATATCCTTCATCAGTAAATATTATGACATAAATCTAAAGTTCCGGCATTATGAGTGAATAACACATACTAAACCTTGTGGCCCATAGTGGAGAACACAGATGACGGGCAGTGTTTCACTCTGCTTAGGAAGTCTGCGTTTGGACGAAACACATACAGTTGTACACATTTTTATCTGCACCTGTGCTGGGCTGGTCGCCTGATGGGCTAGGAATATTTGCTTTCCCCTACCTCTATGTACCTCTAGGCCTACATGATGTTCTGCTACTGGTCTGTGCCATTATAGTACCCACCTATCTCCACTTGATTTATACTTACATGCTGGATACTGTGTAGGAATGGGTGGGATACTATTATATACCTTACCTTTAACGAGCTTCATGAGGTTGTTATATGTGCATTAATATGTAACATCATATAAATACTGCACTTTATTGTAACACTGTATGTTCTATTGAATATGGAGTGTATATATGAGTGAATGGATATATCGTGAACCTTCTGATTATTTATAACCAGTCCATGCACAGGATGTGCTCTTAATCAATTTTCTTTGCACTGAGTTATTGTGGCTTCAATTGGCCATTTGCACAATAAAGGTCTTTTTATCTTTATCTCTATATTGACTATTTAGTATTTATTGAAGGCTGTGCCCTGAATATATCCACAGCTGTTCCTTTTCTCCTATCTTAGCAGTCTGTAAACAGACAAATGTAATATATGCCCTAGTGTGAGAATATGGATTATAGGTATTTTCTGTTTGTTTATAGTCCACCCCCAAAAATAAATCCCCCCACTACTGGCCCACCACTGTAGGTAGTTTAATCCTTACCTTACATCCCAGCTCCATATGGTTCTCCTGTGTCCCCCCCCCCCCCCCCAAAGTCCCAAAAACTGCCCACAGGAGGATATAGCAGAGGCCATATAGGACTCTGCCTCCTACCTGGGCTCCGGGAGAAGTTTGGCATGCATACTGCAGCCCTTCTCCCCCTCCCTCCCTCTACAGATTCCCTCCCCTAGTGTAAAACCCTTAATATAAGTATGCCCCTGTCCCCCCAGCCCAAAAGCTATATTTATATGTTTGAAAGCTCCCCAAACTTTACTTACCTCTCCTCTTTCCTCTGCCGAAATGAGCTCCCGGCAGCCGCGTCCGTGATTGGCTGCTGCTTAGCCAATCACAAACGTGACTGCCGGTCCCGCCCCTCTGCTTGCATTTTCTCGCAAGCAGAGGGCCGGGAGCGTGGTGGAGGAAAGAGGGAAGGTAAGTAAAGTTTGGGGCACTTTCTAAAAATATAAATATAGCGGTTGGGGCTGGGGGGACAGGGGGAATCTTATATTAAAAAAATTTTTTAGGGTGGACATACCCTTTAAAATATATCCCATGACAAAGAATTAAAATTTTTTATACTATATAGAGTATTGTACAGTGTACATTTTTTTTTTTTTGTACATTCGGCAGTGTCTTTCAGCCAATAAAGGGCCCATACACGGGCTGATTATTGGCCGAAATCGGGTCGGGACCCGCAATCGCGCGTGTCTTCGAACCTTAACTGTGCCACTGATTCTGGGAAGGTGCTAAATATAGAGTAAGCAGGAATGGATACCAACTGGGAGTGGGCTGAATAGGACATGAGGAGATCTAGTAAACCGGATCAAATCCCTGGCATCTTAAGCAATACAGAAAAGCGTAAAGCCAAGTCATTTTTTTAAACTTAATGTCCCATTTTAATGGAAACTACAGGTTGCAGTATTAGTTCTTGGTGTTTACTAACCAAATACCTTCCAGCTGTTACTGTTTAAAGCTTGTTTACAATGCACTCCAAAGCTTTATTAATACTGGGAAATCAAGTGTGTGACGTGGCTTCCCCCAGCGCCCAACAGGATAAAAACTCGTGTATACTTACCTTGCCGTAACCCATACATAGCACTCCCACCCCATCGGGCTGAAATGAGCAATAGTTCTAATAATAGTAAGGTGGTAATAGTAAGGATACCGTTTTTACACAAAGGTGAAGACATAAAATGAAAAATCCATAGAATACACCCAGCGCTATGATACACACAGTATTAAATAGCGCATGATGTCCAGTACCTGATGTTTTTGCAAAATCTTTTATGAAGATACTCAATAGTATCAAGTTTGCAGCTTCCTCAGAGTATAAATACTTTTTATTTCAACGATCTTTCTTTTATGTGCCATTTACACTGGGGTCCAACCTAGAGTATTTATATCCCATTCATACGAATAGCCCGAATGTTTTTGTTGAAATTTGGCAAACGCTTATTCCTATTCTGAGAAAGTTTGGAATTAGTCCAAAGAGATGATGAAATTTTTTTAAGAAATCGGGAAGGGCGTTGCCTATGCCCTTGATCACTATGATGGGCTTGCAGCAAACCCTTCATCATTTTATGAGTGTTGTAATCACATTAGTGTATTCAGACCAAGGTCACAAATTGCACTCGAGAGCCGTACAGTAAATATCTCGGTTTAAAGTTCAGCCTTTATTCTGAATGAATGCTAGCAATAATGCTTCTTTTGTTACTTACTGGGACTAAACTTGGAGAAGAATATGTCCATGTTTACGGATCACTAGGTTTACCTTTTTAGAGGTAACTAATCTCCGTAAATGACTGCCTCATAAAACATTTATATTATAGGAAATAATTTACGTCTTGTAAAATAGAAGGATATTAGAAGCCATCTTGGAGTTTCCTGACCATATAAAACCACTTGACCTGTGACCTTCTTTGAAACGTCTGGTATTATAATATCTTATAACAGGGTGGCTGGACGATTACTGTGGGCAAACTTATATGGACTAGTCACTGTGAACAAACTTGTATATAGTGCCCTGGGTGAGGACCTTGACTGCTAGGTCCTCACTATACGGTCCGTAACAAGCTTTCAAAGTCCGTGATTGTAGCTCCCTATTACCTTAATATGGGCAAATTTTGAAATATCCAGGAAGCTTTGACAGCTTGTTACAAACCCTATAAAGAGGACCCAGGAGCGCGCACCTATTGGTTAGGTCCTTACCCTGAATACTATCGAGAGGTTTAGGAGAGCAGGGTTCATATGTGTATAATTGTCCCTTTAATAGTAATAATGGAGAAGGCTAATGGGTAAGGGCTCCCCTGCGCATATCACACTCCTTTTTGAGGTTAGGACCGGATGACTCACTGACCGCTTCTACTCTTCACTTGGATTTGAGCAGTCACCGCAGTAGAACCATAAGGAGCAGAGATGTATTGTATGGATTGTTTTAAACTACACACTGGGGCCAGTATGGGGTTAAATTTACAGATTCATTCCTTTCAGTAGCCTGTCCAATTACTTGTTTAATATGACTGAAGAAGCTTCTAGGCAGCTAAGAGGGAGAGGAAAAAGCTCATTATCCCTTTTTTCCTACTAGTGATGGAGGAATGAATTTGTTTTCTACGGCAGTGACCCTGATGGCTGTGGGAATTGAGTTCTGGATTCTTATTAAAATGTGCTGAAAACGATTGGGTGTTAGCTAGACCCGTGTAGCATTGAGCATCTTGAACTTGAAAAATGGCTATTAAAGTTATTGCCTCTCAATTATAACCTATATAGGGCAAAGCATCAGGCTCAATTTTTAAGAGCTTGGTTAGCACTTTTTGATGTGGTGAATGTACTGCCCCGTGAAACATTATGGCCAGCTTAAAGGGACGAGGTTCCTGTCCTGAAGGAGCCATCTAAGTAACAACATTAGAAAGCACTGTTGTTTTTTTATAGCCAGTATTTAAACACTTCAGTATTATAAAATGATCCTTCAACTATTGACAGTATTATATCTGTTTGCTGTAAAATGAATAGGCCACAATTTGCATCGGAATGGTCCATGACTCCATATGTGATGTGTAAGATGATTGGCTAGTCTGTAAGAAGTCGGTCCCCTTGTCACTTCCTGTTCTTCTGATCTGACTATTCTATTTTTGCCAACCACTACAGTATACATGCTGCACATTGACCTCTCAGAATGTAGGTAGGTTAAATATATAAACTAAATATACAAGTAAAAAATAAAGGTTGCCCTTTGGCTTCAGGTATAACCCATTTAACTGCAATGCTCCCTGTTCCAATTAGGCATCTTTGATCTGCCTATTGCAGAATTAAACTATAAAGTACTCGGGGGAGGACTGACCCCATTAGGCTGAGGGGCAAATATCCACCGGGCTGGTCTCCAATGAAGAATTTGGGCTGCCACGTAAGCTATTAGTAAGTTACACGCTTAAGTGGCACAGCGTGTGCCTCTAACTCTAACATGGGCAAGGAACAGAAGACTCCTCCCCTGCTGCTGAACTTCTTTCCTTTACTGACACTGGGAGCTGACATGCACCACAGCCTAAACTAAAATGAATTATGAGAATGGGAGGTCAGTAATGAGGTTTTGGAGATACTGCCTCAGTTTAAAGCTGAACTATGGCTGACATGATCATTGGGGGGATGTGCTTATCTATGGGGCATATTTATAAAGGTTCGTTAACTTTTCGCGTCCGTTATTCCCGCCATTTTCGCAAGAATTGCGTTTTCCACGATTTATAAATGGGCGGAAAACGGCCGCGAAAAGTTAATGAGTCGTTAACTTTTCGCGTCTATCTGAACAGTTACCGCCGCTTCTATTTATAAAGCGGCGGTAACTGTTGCGCATCGCTAATCTCGGCCGTATTACTTCCCCCCTGGATCGCGGCGGGTGGTCACACCCGCCCCGGGAGGCATGCACGCTGCAAAGGGGCGCAGCGGGGCATACCCCCACCCCGCCCTTGCCCCCCGAAAACAGCCGAGATTCCTGCCTGGATCGTGGCAGGTGGTCGCCACTGCGAATGGGCGTGGCGGGGCATACCCAGTGTTAGCCAGTGTATAGCCAGTGTTAAGGCAGTCCTCCAGTTTATTAGTCTGTTAGTTATCTTAAGCACATTATACACTTGAAATGTGTCACAGGTAACCATGTAAAATGAGAAAAGTATGGATGCTGGTTGAGCCCCTCCTGCATGACTTCAGTGCACGGAAAAAGCATGGGCGTTAAGCAGAAGGCGCCGGGGGAAACGAAGGCTAAGTACCTCGTGAGGTCAAGGTTTATAGCAATTCCCTGCAGGATAGTAAAATTTAGTTTGGGGGTGGAGTTACCCTTTAAAAATAATGATTGAATTTAACCACTTTGCACGATTTGAAATCTGCCCAGGATGCTGCAGCTGGGTTTGTCAGAAAAAGTTCCAATCTTCCAAGCGCCTTCTGCTTTATAAACTGTCTAGCGAACAGATGGCCATACATGGGCCGATATTTTAAATTGAACCGATCAAACCAAACATAAAACTTGACCCTTGTATCCCAGGCGTTACATATGGGAGATCCTAGTAGAGATATATACAGATTTGTGTTGGTATCTGTTCTATCAGTGTTGGCGCTTGAGGACTTTGAATGAATTATGTCACATGTAAACAGCAGGGATAATGAGAATCCTCTTCTCGCATATGAATGCCTTGGGGATCTGTAAACTGCTAACGACGCAGTCTGGGAAGTACGGCATGGGATGTCATTACCATGTTCTCTCGGTGGGAGATATTGATTTTTTCCCGAAGACTTGATTCTGATGGGTAAACCTTTAGCTTAGAGTGATTCCTGAGGCAAGTTCAGGTTGCTGAGTGTACTCCATGTCCCTGTGTATATCTTCCTTAAATGCCATTTCCCTGTGGGCTGTCTTCTATGTTTATCCTCTGTACGAAGGATGTAGCCTGATGATTTCATCTCTGTGAGCTTTTTGCTGATTTTAGCTGCAGCCTTCAGGGATCTGTCATAGTTCAATGGAAACTGCACTATATCCAAGTGTCATTTAGCGAGTGCTTTTATTTGTTCTGTTGCTGCTTGTTCTGTCCTAGATTCCCCCTGCAAGAAAAGCTGCTGGCCAACAAGTCATACCATGAATCTTCCTGGCGAAGGATGGAATCTGGTAATAGATATAACATACACATGTAACTGCCTCTGTTATTACGCTAGGTAGCAGCCATCCAAAAACGAAAATAGCTTTGGGCAGGTTGCAGCCTGCTGTTGGTGGAGGCTAGGTTGCCATTTCAAATGCTCCTGTAAGGCTATAGCTAGGTTACTGAGGGGGGTGATTAAAATTTATAGCTTTATTTTTGACTGTACTTGCCCTTTAATGTTATCCGTACAGTTGTTAGATGTTACAGTCCAATCTATTGACTGTAATGTCTCCTGACCCAGCAGTTCTTACCAGCCACTGTTCCTGCCAAGTTCCCTGGCTTGATAAAGTTTTAAGATTGACATTACGCCTGTAACATCTGTGAAATAAGAATGGTGTCACTGGGTTGTCATTATATCAGGGTGGCTTTACACATGCTAGGTTGTCTGGCAAACTGACCTCTCGCGATTAAACACGTTGAAGGATTGTCAAGTGACCGCCTCTGGTGCTTATTAGAGATGGCTGAACTTCCTAAAGTTAGGTTAATTTTCGAACTTCCTGACTTCAGTTAAAGGTCGATAGTTCGAAAACAAACCCATTAAAGTCAATGGGGAAAAATAGTTCAAAAAGTTTGTTTTAAATACTGTAAAAATTGTCACTTACATGGCTCTGAGACCTGGGAAATGGTCTGGGGAACATGTTCATATTGCCAAAACTTGTTTAAATACTAATAGGACTATGTACGGAGAGCCAGTATCGCTCTCTATTGCCTCCATTAGGCAATGCACTGAGACAATAACGTCTCTCTGTGCATAGAGAATGGGGTTTTCCCATTCCGATACTTTAACACCAGCCATTATTGTTTTGTTACATAGCTTGCAGCGCTTTGAGCGACACCGTTTTTGTGTACCGTCGCAACTGCCGCTTGTGTCTTAAAGTCATGTTAGCCCTTCGTTTTGTTTAAGTCGAGGGTTATCGACGAATTCCAGGGTTACCGAACGCTGCACTCTAGGGTTTTGATTAGTGATGGCCCAGTTCGCGGACCCGAATCCGCGGCGAATTTACCTCGTTCGCGAATGGTGGATATCGCAAATTTTCCGGTTTTCTGCCTTCCAAACTTTTCCGAACTGCGTTTTCGAAAATTTTCAAAATTACGAGGATTTCTCGTATTTTCGAAAATGCAAGAAAACACGTATTTTCGAAAATTTTCGAAATGACGAGGATTTCATGTATTTTCAGAAATGCATGAAAATGCGTATTTTCAGAAAATTTCGAAATTACGAGGATTTTACATATTTTCTAAAATGCGGGAAATACATATTTTCGAAACTTTTTCGAAATTACGAGGATTTCTCGTAATTATGAGGATTTTTTTATTTTAATGGGTCCGCTCGCGGATTTTTTTCGAAAATTGGCGGATCCTCGGGCGGACCGGATTTTGCGAAGTTCGGACATCTCTAGTTACGATGTGCTAAAGTCGGGGAATATAGATTGAACATTCGCTAATTATTAATATTAAGTTATGATAGTTCGAAATCCAGAATAGTTTGGGTCGAACTCGGGATTGAGTTCTAGTCTGTCTCTAGTGCTTATGTATTAAGAGTTGGAAAAGTTTGCCTGTAGTAGTAATCTGATGTTAGCTTTCTACCGTGTATAATTTTTGTGTCTACTCATTCCACTTTCTTTGTGTAACATTAAGGGATGCTAGCGTCTGACCGTAGTCCGCTTTGTATTGAAATGTGTATTAGCGCTGTACAGTTTTGTTGCTGCAGGGCTGATCTACATGAATGAATCGCTATTATTGCAGGAAAAACAATTCATTGAGCAAACTACACGATTACAGTTGTATCACAGATTGTTAATGTTGGAACCAACCAAGCGTATTTGTATCTTACTAAAAGTATCTGGTGTTAAACCATAACAACACATTTCGTTTTTACAAAATCTATTTAAATTTACTGTGGTTTGGGGTTCTCTCCTTTTGCTTTGGAATTTTTTTTTCCGTCTTCACAGCTCATTAAACGGGGCTGTTAGCAAAGTTTTTTTTTGAAGGTTTTTTTTATTGCAAGAAAAATGAAAAACAAGCATGTTTTTATATGAAAAGTAATTGTATTGTCACTTCATAAATCTTCCATTAATGAGCCCTTTGAATACAGTCTCCGGGGACTCTGGCTTTACAATAGCTGATAAAGATGCAGATAATATTAGGATAATGGGTTGTATGTCATTGTCTGAAATAGATGTCTGAGTGCGCTAACTACAAATGCAGATTAGGGTCGACCCTGATCCCAGAAAGAGGTCAGAATTGCCACCTACACGCCGAGCAAGGACATTAATAGGCTTGGACTCCCATGAAATTTGAATGAGATATCCCCCGTTGTTTTTTAAAGAAACAGTTCATTGTTATATTAAAGGGACACTATACTGAAAAAATGACTTTGCCTCATCTTAATCTATAATTGAATACATGTAAGTAGCACTTACTCTGATTTGCTTGTGTTGCTGCATGTCTTCCAGCATGTTGCTGATGTCAATCCAGCACACATTTTGTTTAGGAGCAGTATCCCCCCCTCCCTCTTTTAACCACTCCCGCTTCCATCCGACCTGACTTTTTTCCCCCCACAAACCAACTGTCAAGCCTGCACACAGCATACAGCATTCCAACTGTCAAAACTCTGTCACCATTCCAGCTACAGTAAAACTGCTCACAGAAGAATAGTTTTTGAGAGCAAGGAACTTGATTGACAGCTGAAATATAAGATGTTCACACTGGATATCTAAAGAAATAGGGGGCATATCAACAAAAAATGATACCGTGGTGGTTGGGAAGAATTATAGTTTCCAGTTACGGTCAATTTAACATAACCTATTTTTCAGTATAGATGTCCTTTAAAGGGCAAGTAAAGCTACAGAACAACACGGAACCAGAAGGCAGACCCCCTTGATATATAACCAGTAATCTGTGTCTAACCTCTCATTTTGATACGTTGGATTGGAAAATTTACCTAAATAACGTGTGGTTTGTGCTTTACTTTACAGCATTCTAATATCACACTGTTTGGTCAATGACCATTATGTTCTGCACATGCTCAGTCCTTCGCTATGGCAGAAACTTGTTACAGTTGGTCACACCCATTATTAATCTCTAGCCAATGCTTTTACAGGATAGAAAAAGCAAGGAAGCATGTGACAGAGGTCAGGAGGTGTGGTCTCACACTGCCCATAGACACAGATACTTCATCCAGTTCTTAACAGGCTTACATTAACTTTAATACAATTTACTGAAGTGGGATTTTATAGCTTATTGGTGTTTTTAGGGGGGTTGTTTTCAGATTCTGAAGTATAAAAAATTGGGTTTAGTTCTCCTTTAATTTAAAGTTCTATGGAATCCACGTTTTCTACTGTACATGAATTAGAATTGTTTAAATTGTTTATTATAATTTCTTGGAAGAACAAAGCCTCCATTTTTAGATCTTTGGATCCTCGTTGGTAATTTATTCTACTATTTAAATGTGGACTAATCTCAAATTATTATCTGTGCAGTTAGCTGTGTCCAGTTTTTTCTCTTTATTTCTCTCTGTGTTGCCTGCTCTTGGTGCTAAATAAAGGCTTTCCCTGCTTAATGGGATGTCCCAAGTTATTCTGCAGCAAGGAAGGTGATTGGACCTTTGAAATTGATAAAGAGAAATCCGAGTGGCAGATAACACACACACAATTTTTAGTATAATCAGCATTTATTATCATTTTTTTGCTACCTTTAGGCCTGGTACACGATTTTGATCCTGTCTTGATTGACCAACAGATCAATAAACCAATTAAAAAAAAAACTGGTACAGGTGATATTTTGAGCAACTTTCCATGCAGACTTTTGAAGATTACATTTACAAATGCGTCCAATCTAATTTCTGGGCAGTTTGGTTGTTATATGTGACTATAATCACACCCTCAACCAATAGAATGTGTTAGCCAGGTGATCAGCAGTAATATTGCATTGTCTGTACCTGGCCCAGTGTTGCCAGGGTCCCTATTTGGATGGAATAGTCCTGACTGCAGGGACAAAATCCCAAATCCCGTAGGCAGGGTTGAAATGGCATCCTAGGGACATCTTGGGCAGCCCTGTCTGAATGCCCCTAACGCTGCCCCACATGTGTATAGGCACCTTAAGGCTATGTACACATGGTCCAATTTCGTTCCTATTTTCCAGACCGACCAGCTACCAATCAATAAGCTGCTTGTCTGAAAGATGAAATAGTGGCACTGATTAATCACAATGAAAATTCCCGTTAATATTTTAACGGGAAGTTAAGTGACCAAAATATCGTTGTGGTATGGGGATCAGTTGGGTGTGTGCACATCGGCTCACTTACTTAAAGGACAATTATAGTCCTTAAAACTTCTTCCTCCCCCTTACAAGTACCCAGGGTGAGGACTTAAATCGCTTAGTGCTCACCTCTTGGTACACTTTCTAAGTCAAGCAATACTTACCCAAAGTTTCCTTCATTCCCGTGGTGTAGCTCCGCCTTCCAGACTGTCCATGACAGGACCAATGGGAAGACGCGCTATGCAACATGTACGTCTGTCTCCCCATTGGTCTGATCATGGACAGTGTGGAAGGAGGAGATACACTGGGGGAACAAAGGAAATTTTGGGTATTACTTGAGTTGTCACCCCTGGGTACACTTTCTACCAGTTCAGGTCCTCACCCTGGTTACATAAGGAAGTAAGAAGAGGATCGGGGAAGGTGAGTATAATTGTCCTGTAAAGTGAATTTTCAGCTGAGAACAACAGACTGTGATTGCTGAAGGTCATTTTCAGCCCCCACACCTTTCCAATACCTGGCCAATCGGATTCATCGGGGATCTGCAATGTGTATGGCCACCGTAAGAGTTTACAGATTCAGAAATGATTTTCCTAAAGTGATTATCTCCCCTTTAGGTGGGGGTTGGGGCCATCTCTAACCCATTGCCATAGTCTCTGTAGGTTTCCCTGTAGCCAGTCATTACTCATCCTAAACCTTAAGCTTGCAACACGCCAGGTTAGCAACTGGAACACAAACAGAAATGCAGAAACAAAGGTAGGATTTTATTTTTCATGACATCTGCAGTAATTCAACATGTGGACCATTATTTTTCTTTAAATGGAACAGCTGACATTATATATTTCCAAGGAGCATTATGTACCGGCACCACATATTAATCACGGTGTTTCTGTAGAGTAGCAAATTCCTCACTGTCATGGTACAACAGCTCTTAAACAAATAAGATGCTATAGTCTGGGTAACCATACTCATTAAATCCACTACACAACCCTATTGATAATGCACATTTTAAACACTGAATCCCAAACACAGTGCACAAATCTGACATGTGATGTGCCTCTTTAGTCAGCTGTTTTCCCCCAGAGCTGGGAAAGGTGTTTTAATCTGAACTGTTCCTTTAATACTTTTGGCATATAGGAGCAGCTGAGAATTATTTAGTCTGTCTCCCAGTACATGATTAGATTTGCTTAAATTAACACCTACGTTTACCACCCCCCAAACCCAAAAAATACAATTTGCTAGAAAGCTGTCCGATGTAGGACTAATCTGTAACCTGTGATGTTCTTCTTCCGTCTCCAAAGGCTTCTACCACCACTGTAAGCTCTATCACAACATTCTTATAATTTACAGTAGGGGGTACATTATCTACTATATTATCTTACATCTCTAGCTTTCTAACTAATGCTGTATGATAGATTTCTAATCCTTAATGTTTCCCTTTCTCTAGCCAAGTCAGGTAGGAAGCTGACTTTCCTGTACCTCGCGAATGATGTTATTCAGAACAGCAAACGCAAAGGGCCCGAGTTCACCCGCGAGTTTGAGAAAGTTCTGCTGGATGCCTTTTCACATGTGTCCCGGTAATGTATAGCATAAATCTCTATTCACTATTATTCAACTAGTATTGGTATCGTGATGAATGTATAGCAGCAATCTCTATTCACTATTATTTAACTAGTATTGGTATCGTGATGAATGTATAGCAGCAATCTCTATTCACTATTATTCAACTAGTATTGCTATTGTGATGAGATGTATACTAAGAACTCTCTCTTCACTATTATTCAACTAGTATTTCTATTATGATGATGTATAACAGCAATATTTATTCACTATTATTCAACTAGTATTGCTATTGTGATGAATGTATAGCAGTGAATCTCTATTCACTATTATTCAACTAGTATTGCTATTGTGATGAAGTATAGAAGCAATATCTATTCACTATTATTCAACTAGTATTGCTATTGTGATGAAGATAACAGCAATATTTATTCACTATTTTAACTCGTAATTGCTATGTGATGAAGTATAGCAGCAATCTCTATTCACTATTATTCAACTAGTATTGCTATTGTGATGAATGTATATCATAAATCTCTCTTCACTATTATTCAACTAGTATTTCTATTATGATGAATGTATAACAGCAATATTTATTCACTATTATTCAACTAGTATTGCTATTGTGATGAATGTATAGCAGTAATCTCTATTCACTATTATTCAACTAGTATTGCTATTGTGATGAATGTATAGAAGCAATATCTATTCACTATTATTCAACTAGTATTGCTATTGTGATGAATGTATAACAGCAATATTTATTCACTATTATTCAACTAGTATTGCTATTGTGATGAATGTATAGCAGCAATCTCTATTCACTATTATTCAACTAGTATTGCTATTGTGATGAATGTATAGCATAAATCTCTCTTCACTATTATTCAACTAGTATTTCTATTATGATGAATGTATAGCAGCAATCTCTATTCACTATTATTCAACTAGTAATTCTATTATGATGAATATATAGCAGCAATCTCTATTCACTATTATTCAAATAGTTCAGTATTCTATTATGGATGAATGTATAGCAGTATCTCTATTCACTATTATTCAACTAGTATTGCTATTGTGATGAATGTATAGAAGCACAATCTCTATTCACTATTATTCAACTAGTATTTATATTATGATGAAGATATAGAGCCATATCTTATTCACTATTATTCAATAGTATTGCTATTGTGATGAATGTATAGCAGCAATCTCTATTCACTATATTCAACTAGTATTTTATATATGATGAATATATAGCAGCACTATATTCACTATTATTCAACTAGTATTTCTATTATGATGAATGTTAAACAGCAATATCTATTCACTATTATTCAACTAGTATTGCTATTGTGATGATGTATAGCAGCATATCTATTCATTATTCAACTAGTATTGCTATTGTGATGAATGTATAGAAGCAATCACTATTCACTTTATTTAACTAGTATTGCTATTGTGGGTGAATGTATAGCAGTAATCTCTATTCACTATTATTCAACTAGTATTGCTATTGTGATGAATGTATAGCAGCAATCTCTATTCACTATTATTCAACTAGTATTTATATTATGATGAATATATAGCAGCAATATCTATTCACTATTATTCAACTAGTATTTCTATTATGATGAATGTATAGCAACAATCTCTATTCACTATTATTCAACTAGTATTGCTATTGTGATGAATGTATAGAAGCAATCTCTATTCACTGTTATTCAACTAGTATTTATATTATGATGAATGTATAGCAGCAATATCAATTCTCTATTATTCAACTAGTATTGCTATTATGATGAATGTATAGCAGCAACCTCTATTCACTATTATTCAACTAGTATTGCTATTGTGATGAATGTATAGAAGCAATCTCTATTCACTATTATTCAACTAGTATTGCTATTATGATGAATGTATAGAAGCAATATCTATTCACTATTATTCAACTAGTATTGCTATTGTGATGAATGTATAGAAGCAATCTCTATTCACTATTATTTAACTAGTATTGCTATTGTGATGAATGTATAGAAGCAATCTCTATTCACTATTATTTAACTAGTATTGCTATTGTGGTGAATGTATAGAAGCAATCTCTATTCACTATAATTTAACTAGTATTGCTATTGTGATGAATGTTTAGAAGCACTCTCTATTCACTATTATTTATAGGGTATGTCTACCTCCCAAACTAAATTTTAGTATGTAGCTTGAAATGACAGATCAACCCAAATGTACTTACAAGCCTTCTTTCCCCCCGACGCCTTCTGCTTAACTCCTGTGCCTTTTCCGTGCACGGAAGTCAAATAGGAGGGGCTCGACCAGCATCCGCTCCTGTGATTGGCTAAGGCTAGTTTTATCATGTGAGGATACGGTTACCATGAAAGGGATTTGTTCTCATGTGCATTTGTGTATTCTGTTCAATCTAAAAGGGGAACTATGGTCCTATATAGTTGCCTTTATTAAAAAGAGCATGCTCCTACCTTTAAAATGACTCCAGGACAATGCTTCTAGCTCTAGTCTTTCCAAAGTTACAGCAGAATTAAGTTTTTGTTTTTTTTTGCTTGTACTGTGCGCTGTGACATCACCAGCACAACTGACATCACATGGGTGTGGCCAGTGTTCTAGGGTGGTGGGAGGCAGGGTTAGGGGCATTCCAGGGCGTGGCCTTGCAAAGTGGGCGTGACTGGGGAGGAGACTCAAGTCTCCTGTCAAGTCCGGGAGTCTGGGGTGGTCTCGCGGGAGTGCGGGAGACCACCCCAGAATAAGGGAGACTCCCGGACAATCCGGGAGGGGTGGGATACCTGTTAAGACAGACTGTACAGATAAATGCACTGCTCATTGGATAGGAGAAAAATAAACACTGATCAGTCCCAATTAAAGGGAATCTTAAGTCTGATAAAAAAAAACAAACCTTGGTGTATACAGTACCTGAACTGTTACATTTCTAACTTTAATAACTGAAATAGTTATTTTAAAAAGATTCCAATCATCTATGCTGCCTTTATCCCATGCTTGTCCTATTCTGCTGGGTCTCCATTCAAGTTAATCTGTTTGGTACGAAAGGCAGTTCACTGGTCCTTTTTTTATTTTTGATTAGCGAGCATCCAGAAATCTGGTAACTGAGATCCAACATATACTGTTCATGCATAGGTATTGTCTTATGAAATGTGTTTTCAGTTAAATATTGCGGCATTTATGTTAAAGGACAACTGCAAACTTTTTAAAAATGAAAAGTACCTTGAGCAGGTAGGTAGGATTGATCACTCTTATCTCCAAATATTGTTTCTTTGGGGTACTGGCACTGCTCACAGAAACAATATAAGAAGGTAGGAATAACAAGAACTTTAAAACACCCCACAGACTGCCATATAATAATTGTGAGTGTTGGTCAGATTAAATAAACTCCACAACCGACATTTTGCAGTACGATAACATAACATGCTTCTCAATGAAGACCGCACAAATAGCCTGAATTTACATTGATCAATCAAGCTTAAAGCTAGGTACACACAGTACAGATCAGTGAAAGATGACGGATCTGCAAGATCATGGCTGCCATCTTTCAAAGATCTGCATACACACAGCCCCGAGCGTTCTCCCTATGAACATCATATACACATCACATACACATCATAGGGAGAACGCTTGGGACTGTGTGTTTCACAGGCTTGGGACTGTGTGTTTCACACGCTTGGGACTGTGTGTTTCACACGCTCGGGACTGTGTGTTTCACACGCTCGGCTTTTTTTCTTCACTCACTACAACTAACAACAAAAACATATGAAAAACCTGCCAATCACAAAGCACGTCATGATAAAATTGTGGCCAATGAGGAGAGATTCCCAAGAGAATCTACATTTATTAATAATGGAGACTCACATGCATACGGTTCCAAAGATCCATCACAACAGGGGGGTAAATTCTGGCCAATTGTGTCTTCGACGGAACGCAAATAAGTCACACCATTAACGTTAGAAGCCATTTACACCATGACATATATTGGCAAAACATTTGAAATATCGAACCCGTATACTCAGTCTCAAAGTATAATATATATATATCTATATATATACAAGAGACAACACTGCAAAGTTCCCCTCAAATCTGTGATGTCTAAGGACAATCAGATTATGATGTGCTCATACACATGAATGATGGTATTTTCTCCTATACTGTAGAATGGGAGCCCTATAAAGATCTGACAGAAAGCAGTAGGTTGTCAGCATCTACCATACACATGTCCAATGTTAAACAAATCCCATTGATCAGACAGAATCTTGCAGAAAAAATGTCCAGAAATCCTACAGAGAAACAAAGTGCGCACACTGGCCAATTACAGAGCTCACCTGATAATGCGCTGGCATGTCTGGGTTACAATTTACAGGAGTTAAATATGAGTCAATAACAGCGTCAGCAATCAAATTGGAACAGTATCGGAATTTATTTGAGCTTGGAAAATGGACTTCTCACAAAACAAAGAACCGAGAGTGTGCAAACATAACTCATTGCCAAAAATAGCAATTGACGCCCATTTGCACTTGAAAATCAGCAAGCTTTCCTTTTGTCTGCCAAAGGGCAGAACAAGGTGCATCATGGGAGTTTCTTTAGCCACGCTTGCTCTTCATCTTATCAGGGGAAAGCACCTGAATAGTTCGAAAGTGCACGCTAATTGCACTTGACAGGTTACACAATGAATGACTAACCATCGCAGATTTGATGGCACAGGACATGTTTTTACTAAACTAAGGGTACACAGTCCTGAAGACTAGTAGAAATAGCGAAAATTCATGCTTTTTTTCTGTGGGGTTAGCATGGTAGAAAGCATCCTGTAAAAATTAAACCTTGATATACAACACGTGAATATCATTTTAACCTTAATTGAATTCTACGGTCAATCCTACAATAACTCCTAATTTATATACAGTCTATTGCATGGTTATCTAAATAGGACTATTTCTAGCCCTATTCATAATTTACCTTCTTAACAAGACTCCTTGCAGAAAGGAAACCGGCTCTCTAGTAACACAAATGAATGAAGAGACAGATCTACAAAAAGCTGATATATTTACAGCGTGCTAATCTACAGAAATGCCAACTTTCAGCCTCTGCCATTGAACAGACAAAAATTGCCCCTAAGACCTTATTAAGGGGACTGTGGTCTACACAGTTTAAATGAAAGACCAGTTTCCTACCTTTAAATAAGCATCAACCACCTCTCTACGTGCTCCACGGCCCAAGATATAAAGAAACGACTGACCAGAAAGTTAATGGGTGGGAGGCTGAAATGTGACATTCCTAAGGCTTCTCCTGCACAGTGCCGCGGCGAGCGCACAGCCTCAGACTCCCTCAGTGTGTGAGGGAGACAGGAAGTCCCTCCTCCTCTCTGCTGTGTGAATGTGAAGGACCTGCAGCTGCAGAGAAGGTAAACCCTTCTTCACTATGTGAAAACAGCCTTTTAAGGCACGCAAGTGGGTGGGGCCAAGGCACCCGCGAGTGGGCGGGGCAACAGGGGGCTGTAAGGGAATGGGCCAAGGGGGGCTGCAACTGGAGGGACCATGGGGTCCATGAGTGGGAGGAACCAGGGGGGCTGTGAAGGGGAGGAGAGAGACAGGACAGATTGACTGACAGTTTCAGAGGAGAGTGCAGGGGACCTGGTGATGCTGCTGCTGCCATATCACACACAAAAATGGAAATATCTTCAAAACTATGTAAAATAAACAATGAAATAAATTGCAAAAATTCTCAGGAGAGCAATTCCTATCAATTTACCTAAAGTCGTATTTGGCCCACAGTTCCCCTTTAAAGATAGGATCACTCAAAAAGTGACCCTATCATTTTCCTCGGCTCCTGTAACATAAATGTAGAACAGGAGGAAAGACATAGCTCCTTACCTTCCGTTCATTATTAATGAGAAAAAGGATAGGCTCACTGAGGATCCTATAAATATACAGGTTGATTTATCAGATTAACTGGTATAAAAATGTTCTTTAAAGGGCATATTCACCCCCCCAACTGGAATTGCCCCAATGCCTAGCACACTGTGTAGTGTTAAATGACCCCTACCTTCTCTTCTGCTGCATATGGTTGTCCTGCATGGCCGAAATAACAGTACAGGAAACTGAAGAATAGGAGCCGTTTCCTGGTATATCCATTTCTGCCTCTAACTGTTCCCCATAGAGGTTTTGGCCTGCACAGTGAAGATCCTTCCCCCTTGAAATGCCCCATTCCTAGACCGCACTAGGTTAGTGCAAATCTGGATTCTAAATCTACTTTACCATCCTTCGTTCCACCCACCTCCTTCTGCTGCTTATTAAAAATCCATTTATTTTGCATTAGATCTTTTAAATGTGACTGGTATATTGGGTAGAATCAATGAAATAAACTTTCAGTTAAGTACAAGGATCAATCCCTGGTCAATCGTATTAACAAGTGTGCGCGCTTGTAAAGCATTGCATAAGGCGGCCCATGCGGGACCGATAGTACGAACCATCAATGACTCCCAGTTTGCTTTTTGATCAAGTCCTTGATCTTTTGTGCCATCAGAACTGCACGGTCCTCCTGATTTAATTGGTTAAAACCAACACTATTATACTTTGCATTATTGAACGTGTGGTTTCGTCCATGGTCTATCAACCATATTTCGACTCTGTAAGTGTTAAAGATGGAGACCTGTAGATCAGGTTAAACATATTGTGTGTACCAAACTAAGAAAAAGCAAACTTTTTTCCTCTTATTAGCCACATATTTTTAGCCATTTTTTAATCAAACCGTTAACCTTTTAATAAAGTTTTTGAGCAGCACGTCAGCATAAACCAATGGCAGTGGTTTCTATCGGCCCTTTACTATAGTACACCCAAACCAAGATTCCAATGCAGTCTGTCTTTCATCTGCTATATATCTTATGTGTGTAACCAATCAGATGTTAGCTTTCAAATGTAAATAAGATCTGATTGGTTGGGGCAAAATTAGCACCATTTTAAACGATAAGAACTTTTATTGAATAACCCTGTTTGAATCTATTAAAGACCTGATAGTGTATGGCCAGCTTTAGATCCATGTGTGGAATGCATAGTGTGCACATAGATACATTTAGCAAAGGACATAACATTCCTCTGAAGATATGGGAGGCAAAGTGATAACGCTGACCAAGCTCACTATAAACTAAACTTTTAATTCCATCCAGCACAAATATAGAAATTGGGACACAGCAGCTGTGACCTTGCTTGATCCAAAGAGACAGACCCTTGTTCTACTTCCCCCTCTACATTGTATTGCAATACTGCCAACCCCAGCTAGAATACTAATCAATAACACAGCACCTAATCCTCTACCTCCCTCCCCCCTTAGTACTCTCAGCGTCACGCACTTAATCCTGTTAGACAAGGTGGAAATCGATAGGTTAGGGAGTTTTACTCTAAATGAATTAATTGGCTTTGGTTTCCACAATTATCCCCAACTTCCACTGCACACCAGTACAGCCATGCAACTCAATCCTCCCCAGCATATATATGAGTGGTTTGGAATGTTCACTTGTCTTTTACACATAGGGTTTTTAGAATTAATGGCATAACTGATGAACGTGAATGAGATAATTTGTGCAAGTAGCTGATTCTATTAGTAATTACTGCAGAGCTAATCCTTCTTTAATCACCTCTGTAATAACTCAATTTCAAAAATGAATACAGTGCAACAAACATTTCAGGCAAGTTATAGTCTAGAATAATAAAAAAACAGCAGCAGCACCAACTGTTCTGGGGTGCCCCCTACTGTCTGCAATGGGGGGGGGACACCTTCAGTGGCACAGCAATTGTAAATCAAACAGGCCGTATATACTCGAGTATAGCCAATCTGAGTATAAGTCGAGGTACTGATTTTACCTGAAAAATTCGTAAACTGATTGACTCGAGTATAAGCCGAGGGTTAGAAATTAGGACTACTACTGCTGCTGATTCAGTATTGTTTTGAGGCTTAATTTGCCCTTTAAATAGACAGCAGAATTCCCATACAGTAATCCCGTACAGTAATAGCCAAACCCAGTACCAGTAACCCCCAATTCCTTGGCACTCCAGATGCTTTGGTTGCTGGGAGTTGTAGTTTCTAAACATGTGGAGTGGCAAGGTTCAATAAACTTTTATTAAGCTTACAATCATTTACAATTCTCCTGACCCCCATATAGTAAAGGGCCCTCTGACCCCAATACTTAAAAATGTTTAAAAGCCTGAAAATCTCGGCTTATACTTGAGTATATCGGTATATTTTAGACCCAGTACTTAAAAGCCGATTTTAGACCCAATTGACAGGCAAGATCTCTGCCAATTGGGTGAAATATCTGTAGAATATTTGCTGCCACCTACAAATCTCAGTTGGCAATTTTTCCAAATTGGGCAAAAGTTTGATTGGACAGCTCGATTGGTAAATGTTAGTAAACTTATCACGTGATGGAATCTGTGCACCGAAATCTATGCAACAAGTCTTTATTCGCAGTAGGTGTTTATTACATCAGTATAAACACCTACTGCGAATAAAGACTGGTGTGCACAGCATTTCTTCTCTACATATGTGAGTTTGCCACTACGCTGGAGCACCCAGCATTGAACTGTGTTATATTGGGAGTGTGCAGGATCCTTCCTTGCTTGAAATCTATGCAACAACTGTTACATATTCCACAGTTAAAGGGCAACTACAACCGTTACCAATTCCCCTCCATTAAAGTACCCAGGATGAAGGAGCTGAACTGCAAGCCCCTCACCACTGGGTTTATCTTGTAGCAGCAGAATTTATTATTCAAAATTGGGATCGCAGTCCAAGTTCACCCCGCCCTCCCACCGAGTCCAGGACTCAGCCAATGGGAAGGCACTCTAATCTTCCCATTAATACAGAGCACGGATACCAGCAGGAGGTGGGATGAAGCAGGACTGCGATGCTAACTTTGAAAGATATATATATTTCCTTTCACCACCTATGGCAATGTATAAATGGATGGTTACACTTGTACAAAAACAGCATGCTGCAAATGACCATATATAAATAAAGCTATGAATACCTGATAGCAAATGAGATACAGCTATTGCACAGCACCAGGGGGAAGCAATTTTCCTTTTGAACTCGTCACTTTCTTGACTTGAGGCTGTAATCCGCTATAGCAAGAGAAAACAGGAAGTGAAAAAAGCTTAAAGATAAAATTGCTTCCCCAGACTGCGGCGATAGTGAAAAGCTAAACACACATTAAGATTGTCCATGTGTTTGAACGGTTACCTGTGACATTACATTGCAGTGTCCTGGTGGCTGCTATCATGAGTAGTGCTGCCTGTGCCATGTCTGACAGCTGCTTGCTCCCTAATCTTATAGGATATGATAGTCATGCTTGGGATGCAGAGGATAAGCAGTGAGATGTACTTTGTTTTGACTTTAATTGCCCTTTAACTAATGATCTGGGTAATTCAAAAAAATATTATGCTGGTGGCCATACCCCAGTCCAACATTACTTAGCAACATTGGTGATGGGTACCAGTTTCTTTACCGGGTGATTAATGGTTTGTGACAAATGAAAATCTGTAACATATCAGGACGGAGGTTTTAAGAACGTCGCCAGTAGAGGGTCAAGACTAATGGTCTTTGTAATGAACCTTTACACAGATAAGGTGCGATTGTCTTTGTTGTCCCTTAAGGTTAATACATACAATGTGTATGAACAGTAGTTGGCCACAATGGCTGTTAGGTCAGGCAACGTTGATGATCTGCCAGGTGGATCTGTCAGAGGCCAAACAGCCTTCAGGCAACATAGTGCACATACACAGCATGATCGCTGGCTGAAACCAATGTTCTCACATTCCACCCCGCATTCAAAGGAGTGTATAAGGATTTAGCCACTTGTCACAATCTAGTGCTGATCTAGGACACAAACATTGCTGGTTCCTTACAGTTCACACATCTTTGGCCCGTTCAGACACAAAAAGGATCAAATTCTACACAAAGTTAAACTGAATAGAAATAATAAAGAAAGGAATCCTATCACCAGAACTGGTGGTTCACATCAGATATTGTGCCTGTTATAACAGCAAGATTTTCTGCATCAGTCACACCTGCAGATTTTACCGTTATATAAAGATGAACACAAGGGGGCAGTGTGGGTCAAAGTACCTTGTGGTTCTCTGGGACTGTCATCATTATCTATCGCCAGTCTGATCTGCTGAATAAAATCAGCAGTGTACACACTGCGCTCTGCCAGATGTGCAACAATCGTTCCAGTGGCTTCTGACACCTCTTCTGCTGCCTCACTGTACAAGAAAAAAAAAAAATGGAATAGGGAGAAAAGGAGGCAGAAAAAACAAAAAGAGAGAGTCACACCTACAAACTAATCCCCCCCCCTCACCTACAATAACTAAGCTGGAACAGTCCTTCGCACTGCCCGTCCGGTCATCGGGATGAAGAATCTCCAGGTGTGTACCCAGCCTAGTAAGACACTTCATCCAAGATGATACTATCACACAGACCTATCTGTAAGGCTGGGTACTCATGAAGGGACCAGGGCTGGCATTTGATAGGGGCGACCTGTGCGGCCGCAAAGTTGCACTACACAGGGGCGCCAGCAGGAAGTCATGGACCTGTAGGTGAAAGTTGTGCACATTGCCACAGCCCCCACAGTTACAGTCCTGCAGATGAAATGTATGTCACAGCCCACACAGACAAAGCTTTCTGTATGCCGTTCTGTTCTGTCTGTGCATTCTCAGTTACGTTTTTTTTACATAATGATGTACGCACGATAAATACAGCCGCATTGCAAATACAGTTACACAGTAAGCACAGGTGGCAGACTTGATTTGAAGCAGGTCAACGCAACAGCACTTAAGCCGTGTGCCCAGGGGGGGGGGGGGTTTGAAGGGGTTCTAGGTGTCAGTAACGAATCTTGCACAGGGTGCTATTAATGCTAAGGCCGGCCCTGGAAGGGACAAATGAATGTCACCACAGCAGACAGTTCGCACGGCCAATTATGCAGTCCCATACGGAACCGCACGAACACCGTATTACCAACAGTTTCAATCAAATTTAAGGGCAGTTCACTCTTAAAACAAACCTGTCAAACAAATTAAAATCTGGCCCCTCCTCTATACAGTCAATCAAGGCTGTGACAACTGACACATAGCCAAGATTTCTGGCATTTCTCCTGCTGCCTCCTCTGCACATGCTCAAGCTTGTAAAAGCTCAATGAGCAGAGAGGAGGCGATACCTTTGCCAGAAAGAAAAAGGACTTACCATTACTTATGTTTTTTTTAATTTAAATTACAAATGCATGTACAACACAGGTAGAAATAGCATTAGGTGGGTGCAGATAACTGACAAGTCACCTGCTTTCTTTTTGTTTTTTAAGGGCTAGTCCAACCAACAAATACTTGTTGCAGGGTCTTAGCCAATCACTGTCGCAGCTGCTGGTCCAGCCACTTCTGCTTGCTTCCGTGCACAGAAAAGGCACGGGAGCACTAAAAGGCAAGAAGGAACAAGGGATGGTAATTATGTACAGGGGCCGATTTCAACATTATACCTACGAGGTCTGGGTTTTGGGGGTGTTCTCGAAAAGACAAATTTTTGTTGGAGGGTGGACATACACTAAGGGTGGTCATGTCCTTAAGCTGGTAATAAATGTCAAACCCTGTTAGACTCAATGGGATTTGCCGATTCAGTTTTGTATTGTAGGTTGTATAAAGACATACATACATCTAGTCCAACCTTTATACCGTACCCATAATGTCTGTATAACAGTTACATAGTAACATAGTATTGGAGGTTGTATAAAGATATACATCCATCTAGTGCAACCTTTATACCGTACCCATAATGTCTGTATAACAGTTACATAGTAACATAGTACTGGAGGTTGTATAAAGACATACGTCCATCTAGTCCAACCTTTATACCCTACCCATAATGTCTGTATAACAGTTACATAGTAACATAGTATTGGAGGTTGTATAAAAAGACATACATCCATCTAGTCCAACCTTTATACCCCACCCATAATGTCTGTATAACAGTTACATAGTAACATTGTATTGGAGGTTGTATAAAGACATACGTCCATCTAGTCCAACCTTTATACTCTACCCATAATGTCTGTATAACGTTACATAGTAACATAGTATTGGAGGTTATAAAAAGACATACATCCATCTAGTCCAACCTTATACCCTACCCATAATGTCTATAACAGTTACATAGTAACATAGTATTGGAGGTTGTATAAAGACATACGTCCATCTAGTCCAACCTTTATACCCTACCCATAATGTCTGTATAACAGTTCACGGTAACATAGTATGGAGGTTGTATAGACATACGTCCATCTAGTCCACACTTTATACCCTACACAATGTCTGTATAACAGTTACATAGTAACATAGTATTGGAGGTTGTATAAAAGACATACATCCATCTAGTCCAACCTTTATACCCACCCATAATGTCTGTATAACAGTTAACATAGTAACATTGTATTGGAGGTTGTATAAAGACATACGTCCATCTAGTCCAACCTTATACTCTACCCATAATGTCTGTATACAGTTACATAGTAACATAGTATTGGAGGTTATATAAAAACATACATCCATCTAGTCCAACCTTTATACCCTACCCATAATGTCTATATAACAGTTACATAGTAACATAGTATGGAGGTTGTATAAAGACATACGTCCATCTAGTCCAACCTTTATACCCTACCCATAATGTCTGAATACAGTTGCATAGTAACATAGTATTGGAGGTTGTATAAAGACATACGTCCATCTAGTCCAACCTTATACCCTACCCATAATGTCTGAATAACAGTTGCATAGTAACATAGTATGGGAGGTTATAAAGACACACGTCCATCTAGTCCAACCTTTATATCCTTCCCAACAGTTTATCCAAAGGAAGGCGCAAAAAAAATCTCCAAAGCTTGGAGATATTGGCTTGGGGGGTGATTTACCTATACTATTTTACATTAAGGGTGAACATGCCCTTTAAAAAAACAATTCCTCCGAAATAAGTCAATGCAGAGAAGGAACATTCCGGGCACAGGATAAAAATATAAAAAACACATTATTTCTAATCAAGGCCATACAAGGAAAACAAGCTGCATTTTATGCTCAGCTACAGTATGATTTTCTTTCATCTGTAGAGGGAAATTTGGATTCATATTGATGTAGTGGGTTTCTGTAGGCAAAAATTTACATTTAGAAACCTACATGTGGATGCAAACTAGGAGGGATGACTACAGGATGTTATTTCAATTAACATAAATTATTCAGACTCTTTGGCAATTGCTGCTGGACCATTGAAAAGTAAAGAGATAGTTCAGCTTTATAGTGAAAGGAATAGCAAATATCTGTGCTGCTTGTCTCATTATAAAAAGTATACACAGTAGGACCACAATCGTTAATTGGTGTTTGTGTTCATACAAAACAGGTCAGAACCTTTCACCGACACACAGTGTGATATGTGTATATACAAATTGTTACACGATTACCATATATACACGAGTAAAACAGATTGACTCGAGTATAAACCGAGGGTAGAAAATACGAACACTACTGCAAACCTGTAATTAGTAAAAGCGATAAGAAAATGAATAGGAGTAGCAGAATCCAGTAACCAACTATTACATGGCACTCCAGATGATTGCAAACTACAACTCCCAGCTTGCTTTGGTGCTGGGAGTTGTAGTTTTCTAAACATCTGGAGTGGCAAGGTTCAACATTAATGCTCCCTACAGTAAATCAAAGTCATTTGGCCCCCATAATTAAATAATACAGTATATTGGTAACAACACAATAAATGTATTTATTACATAAATAACATTGTGAAGCCATGACGGTTCCTCATTCAGACTATAAAGAAGTCTGGTCAGTAAAGTTGGGTACAAACACCAACGATAAAGGGACAATACTGTTGGTATCAGCCATTTATTGTTCGTGTAAGGCTTTTCTGAACGCTAGCAAGGCTGATGAACGTACATGATTAACCTTTGAGATTGTTCGGAAATGCCTATAAATTTCCTTTGGCCACAGCGCTGAGCATGACCAATACAAAGTGATGTACACGTGAGAAGTGGAATGAAAATCATACAGGATTCCAAACATTTTTAACAAATCAATAACTGCAAAGTGGGGTGTGTGTAATTATTCAGCCCCCTGAGACAATACTTTGTAGAACCACCTTCTGCTGCAATTCCAGCTGCCAGTCTTTTAGGGTCTCTACCAGCTTTACACATATAGAGACTGAAACCTTGCCCATTGTTCTTTGCAAATCAGCTCCAGCTCAGTCAGATTAGATGGACAACTCCAGCTCAGTCAGATTAGATGGACAGCGTTTGTGAACAGCAGTTTTCAGATCTTGCCACAGATTCTCCATTGGATTTAGATCTTGACTTTGACTGGGCCATTCTAGCACATGGATATGTTTTGTTTTAAACCATCCCATTGTTGCCCTGGCTTTATGTTTAGGGTCGTTGTCCTGCTGGAAGGTGAACCTCTGCCCCAGTCTCAAGTCTTTTACTGACTCCATGAGGTTTTCTTCCAAGATTGCCCTGTATTTGGCTCCATCCATCTTCCCATCAACTCTGACCAGCTTCCCTGTCCCTGCTGAAGAGAAGCACCCCAGAGCATGATGCTGCCACCACCATATGTGACAGTGGGGATGGTGTGTTCTGAGTGATGTGCAGTGTTAGTTTTTCACCACACATAGCGTTTTGAATTTTGGTCTCATCTGACCAGAGCACCTTCTTCCACATGTTTACTGTGTCCCCCACATGGCTTGTGGCAAACTGCAAACGGGACTTCTTATGCTTTTCTGTTAACAATGGCTTTCTTCTTGCCACTCTTCCATAAAGGGCAACTTTGTGCAGTGCACAACTAATAATTGTCCTATGGACAGATTCCCCCACCTGAGCTGTAGATCTCTGCAGCTCGTCCAGAGTCACCATGGGCCTCTTGACTGCATTTCTGATCAGCGCTCTCCTTGTTCGGCCTGTGAGTTTAGGTGGACGGCCTTGTCTTGGTAGGTTTACGTTGTGCCATACTCCTTCCATTTCTGAATGATCGCTTGAACATTGCTCCGTGGGACGTTTAAGGCTTTGGAAATCTTTTTGTAGCCTAAGCCTGCTTTAGATTTCTCAATAACTTTATCCTGACCTGTCTGGTGTGTTCTTTGGACTTCATGGTGTTGCTGCTCCCAAGATTCTATTAGACAACATCTGAGGCCGTCACAGAGCAGCTGTATTTGTACTGACATTAGATTACACACAGGTGCACTCTATTTAGTCATTAGCACTCATCAGGCAATGTCTATGGGCAACTGACTGCACTCAGACCAAAGGGGGCTGAATAATTACACACACACCCCACTTTGCAGTTATGTTTGGAATCATGTATGATTTTCATTCCACTTCTCACGTGTACACCACTTCGTATTGGTCTTTCACGTGGAATTCCAATAAAATTGATTCATGCTTGTGGCAGTGATGTGACAAAATGTGGAAAACTTCAAGGACCATACCTGCTTCTCTCTTTATATAGTATGATCTATTCCAGGGACTCATGTGAGCTTACAGACTTATATACCTTCTTCTTTCTGGACTGCCTTCAAGGGGCGGAGAATACATTTACACAGGGAGCAAAGCATAATAGTAAGGCTTTGGACGCACTGCCCTTAATTAAATACAAATACAGGGATATGCTGCTCAATATATATACACTTACATAGGGAGAATGCTAGGACTCGGAGTAGCAGATCTGTCATTTTTTAAAGATTGTGCAAGTGTGTTCCCAGCTTAACACATGATACCTTGATACATGATAACACTTGATACATAAAGTAGAGTTGATCCAGGGAAATTTCCCATTGCCACTTGGAGTCAGGAAGGAATTTTTTCCCCCTTCATAAATTTGGTGTTTTTTTTTGCCTTCCTCGGATCAAACAGTTAGGCAGGAAATGAGGATATTGCTAGATGGGTTGGACTGGATGGACGTATGTCTTTATTCAACCTCAAATCTATACTATAGCCCGATGCACACAGGCAGATATTAGGGCCTATTTTCCAGCTTGCGCAAAATAAAATTTTTCGCCGCAACCAAAAGATCTCAAACTTTTGTCCACATCAGACTAAAGCTGGGTACACACAGTAATGATAAAGCCCCGATACCGTTGGTATCCGACAGTATCGGGGCTTTATCGGTATTGTGTGTACCTTCTTTTCCCAAAGAGCGCGCGGCCACCAAACAATCATTCGGAAGACCGAAAACACACTTCCCGAGCGTGTGAAACCACATCCCGACGTATGAAACACCACACCTTCCCGAGCTTTCTAGAAACTACTTTTTTTCCATCTGTTCGAGTCACTTGTGCCTTTGGATAAATGAAACTAGTTTAGCGATATTTATGTGAATAAAGTGAGATAAAAGCTGTCTCTACGCTACCAATTTGTCTCCCGAAGTTCCTGTAATGTTCCATCAACCAATCATTTTACAATTAATATTACTATTTTTAAGATCCCGGTGGGAACTTCGTGAGGTAAAACTGCTGCTTTAATCGATGTTACAATCAATTCGATGTTCATGTTGGATCACATTGATGGAACATTGAGGGAGTATATAGCCAGTTTAAGGATTTGGATTGCCATTCCTTTCTTTTAACTGTACAAGGTATTAGAAGCTTTTAAGGAGAGGTGTCAGTAGCTGGTTGGAGAGAGGATTAAGATTGCTAACTGAGACTTCCATGAAAACTGCATGTAGTGTAGAATAGAAAGCGCTATTGATTGTTTAGTATAAACAGCCAGTACAGCCTTCAGTGTTTTAGGTTTCACTTATTTTTCTTTTGTATTAAGGCTACAAGAAAAAAACGTTTGTATTTTTTTTTTCTTGCACTGATAATATTCCATGTGTCACTTTGTAATTCCAACCTAAATACCCACAACCATTAGCATGTGCTTTAATATAAATGTTACCAGGAAGTGACTACAGCGTAACTAATATAAACAAGAAATGAATACGTTTGTGCTAAATATAGGTGTCTTTACTTGATAATTAAAGTATCTAGCCAAGGCTGCTCCTTATCTCTCACCGTCTACTGAAAACCGTTTTCACTGTGAAAGATACATTTATGGAGATGGTGTTATCAGGGGGATCCAGGCAAACGTCTGGCATCATCCTGGGCTGTCGTTTTATCTCAACGTATCAATTGCAATTAGGAACATAGGTGGTTGGAAATATTTTGAATAAATAAGTTAACCATAGAAGGAATCTTCTTTTCGTGCTTTTCCAATCTCTCTGGGGGATTTGGCTATTTGTGCAATATCGCTGTATTACCCTATCCCAGGACTGCAATTCCCTTCTAAAGGGCATGCTAATCTCCTGGTAAAAAACACTTACTCCCCATAGGATAAAATACATCTGAAAAATGTGCTTACAAATGTTAGGAGAAATAATTATTAAAGGGGAATTATACTCCCCAAAGCAACCCACTAGTACCCAGAGTGAGAATCTAAGCCACTGGGTTTACTCTAGGAAAGTTGCACTACTTACTTAAAGTTACAACTGCCAATCAAGTCTGGCTCTCCTGTCACTCAGTTCAGGGCTTGGCCAGTGGAAAGACAAAGTACAACTTCCCGTACTCTGGCAAAAGATGGAAGTAGACAGGCGTACGAAAGATGGAAGTAGACAGGCGTACGAAAGATGGAAGTAGACAGGCGTCCGAAAGATGGAAGTAGACAGGCTTGTGAAACACACAGTCCCGAGCGTGTGAAACACACAGTCCCGAGCGTGTGAAACACACAGTCCCGAGCGTGTGAAACACACAGTCCCGAGCGTGTGAAACACACAGTCCCGAGCGTGTGAAACACACAGTCCGAGCGTGTGAACACAGTCCAGCGTGAAACACACAGTCCCAAGCCTGTGAAACACACAGTCCCAAGCCTGTGAAACACACAGTCCCAAGCCTGTGAAACACACAGTCCCAAGCCTGTGAAACACACAGTCCCAAGCGTTCTCCCTATGATGTGTATGTGAGTGTAATGAGTTCATAGGAGAAGTCGGGGACTGTGTGTATGCAGATCTTTGAAAGATGGCAGACAGGATCTTTGCGATCCGTCATCTTTCACGGATCTGTACTGTGTGTACCAGCTTTAAGCTTGATTGATCAATGTAAATTCAGGCTATTTGTGCGGTCTTCATTGAGAAGCTGTTATGTTATCGTACTGCAAAATGTCGGTTGTGGAGTTTATTAATCTGACCAACACTCACCATTATTATATGGCAGTCTGTGGTCACACGCTCGGGACTGTGTGTTTCACACGCTCGGGACTGTGTGTTTTCGGTCTTCCGAATGATTGTTTGGTGGCCGCGCGCTCGTTTGGGAAACGAAGGTACACACAATACCGATAAAGCCCCGATACTGTCGGATACCAACGGTATCGGGGCTTTATCATTACTGTGTGTACCCAGCTTTAGTCTGATGTGGACAAAAGTTTGAGATCTTTTGGTGGCGGCGAAAAATTTTATTTTGCGCAAGCTGGAAAATAGGCCCTAAATATCTGCCTGTGTGCATCGGGCTATAGTATAGTATTTGAGGTTGAATAAAGACATACGTCCATCCAGTTCAACCCATCTAGCAATATCCTCATTTCCTGCCTAACTGTTGATCCAGAGGAAGGCAAAAAAAAACACCAAATTTATGAAGGGGGAAAAAATTCCTTCCTGACTCCAAGTGGCAATGGGAAATTTCCCTGGATCAACTCTACTTTATGTATCAAGTGTTATCATGTATCAAGGTATCATGTGTTAAGCTGGGAACACACTTGCACAATCTTTAAAAAATGACAGATCTGCTACTCCGAGTCTTGAGCATTCTCCCTATGTAAAGTGTATATATATATTGAGCAGCATATCCCTGTATTTGTATTTAATTAAGGGCAGTGCGTCCAAAGCCTTACTATTATGCTTTGCTCCCTGTGTAAATGTATTCTCCGCCCCTTGAAGGCAGTCCAGAAAGAAGGAAGGTATATAAGCTCTGTAAGCTCACATGAGTCCCTGGAATAGATCATACTAAATAAAGAGAGAAGCAGGTATGGTCCTTGAAGTTTTCCACATTTTGTCACATCACTGCCACAAGCATGAATCAATTTTATTGGAATTCCACGTGAAAGACCAATACAAAGTGGTGTACACGTGAGAAGTGGAATGAAAAATCATACATGATTCCAAACAATAACTGCAAAGTTGGGTGTGTGTAATTATTCAGCCCCCTTTGGTCTGAGTGCAGTCAGTTGCCCATAGACATTGCCTGATGAGTGCTAATGACTAAATAGAGTGCACCTGTGTGTAATCTAATGTCAGTACAAATACAGCTGCTCTGTGACGGCCTCAGATGTTGTCTAATAGAATCTTGGGAGCAACAACACCATGAAGTCCAAAGAACACACCAGACAGGTCAGGGATGAAGTTATTGAGAAATCTAAAGCAGGCTTAGGCTACAAAAAGATTTCCAAAGCCTTAAACGTCCCACGGAGCACTGGTCAATCGATCATTCAGAAATGGAAGGAGTATGGCACAACGTAAACCTACCAAGACAAGGCCGTCCACCTAAACTCACAGGCCGAACAAGAGAGCGCTGATCAGAAATGCAGTCAAGAGGCCAGTGACTCTGGCTGAGAGATCTACAGCTCAGGTGGGGGAATCTGTCCATAGGACAATTATTAGTTGTGCACTGCACAAAGTTGCCCTTTATGGAAGAGTGGCAAGAAGAAAGCCATTGTTAACAGAAAAGCATAAGAAGTCCCGTTTGCAGTTTGCACAAGCCATGTGGGGGACCAGCTAAACATGTGGAAGAAGGTGCTCTGGTCAGATGAGCAAATTAAAACGATGTGTGGTGAAAAACTAACACTGCACATCACTCAGAACACACCATCCCCACTGTCCATATGGTGGTGGCAGCATCATGCTCTGGGGGTGCTTCTCTTCAGCAGGGACAGGGAAGCTGGTCAGAGTTGATGGGAAGATGGATGGAGCCAATACAGGGCAATCTTGGAAGAAACCTCATGGAGTCAGTAAAAGACTTGAGACTGGGGGAGGTTCACCTTCCAGACAGACAACGACCCTAAACATAAAGCCAGGGCAACAATGGGATGGTTTAAAACAAAACATATCCATGTGTCTAGAATGCCAGTCAAAGTCAGATCTAAATCAATGGAGAATCTGTGGCAAGATCTGAAACTGCTGTGTTCACAAACGCTGTCCATCTAATCTGACGAGTGTCCGCTAATCTGACTGAGCTGGAAGGACTGACAGATGCTGTACAAATACTGAGAATCTGCTGTTCACAAACGCTGTCATACTACATGCTAACTGACTTGAGTCGACTGAGCTATGTCCATCTTACTGCATCTAATACTGACTGATGACTGGAGTGAGTGTCACTAATCTGACTGAGCTGAGCGATTACAACGAAAAATGGGCAAGGATTTCAGTCTCTATATGTGTAAAGCTGGTAGAGACCCTAAAAGACTGGCAGTGGAATTGCAGCAGAAAGGTGGTTCTACAGTATTGTCTCAGGGGGCTGAATAATTACAACACACCCCACTTTGCAGTTATTGTTTGTTAAAAATGTTTGGAATCCTGTATGATTTTCATTCCACTTCTCACTGTACATCACTTGTATTGGTCATGCTCAGCGCTGTGGCCAAAGGAAATTTATAGGCATTTCCGAACAATCTCAAAGGTTAATCATGTACGTTCATCAGCCTTGCTAGCGTTCAGAAAAGCCTTACACAAGAACAATAAATGGCTGATACCAACAGTATTGTCCCTTTATCCTTGGTGTTTGTACCCAACTTTACTGACCAGACTTCTTTATAGTCTGAATGAGGAACCGTCATGGCTTCACAATGTTTTATTTATGAATAAATACATTTTATTGTGTTGTTACCAATATACTGTATTATTTAATTATGGGGGCCAAATGACTTTGATTTTACTGTAGGGAGCATTAATGTTGAACCTTGCCACTCCAGATGTTTAGAAAACTACAACTCCCAGCAACCAAAGCAAGCTGGGAGTTGTAGTTTGCAATCATCTGGAGTGCCATGTAATAGTTGGTTACTGGATTCTGCTACTCATATTTATTTTCTTATCGCTTTTACTAATTACAGGTTTGCAGTAGTGTTCGTATTTTCTACCCTCGGTTTATACTCGAGTCAATCTGTTTTACTCGTGTATATATGGTAATCGTGTAACCATTTAGTATATACACATATCACACTTGTGTGTCGGTGAAAAGGTTCTGACCTGTTTTGTATGAACACAAACACCAATTAATGATTGCTGGTCCTACGGTGTATACTTTTTATAATGAGACAAGCAGCACAGATATTTGCTATTCCTTTCACTATAAAGCCTGAACTATCTCTTTACTTTTCAATGGTCCAGCAGCAATTGCCAAAGAGTCTGAATAATTTATTTGTTAATTGAAATAACATCCCCGTAGTCATCCCTCCTAGTTTGCATCCACATGTAGGTTTCTAAATGTAAATTTTTGCCTACAGAAACCCACTACATCAATATGAATCCAAATTTCCCTTCTACAGATGAAAAGAAAATCTATACTGTAGCTGAGCATAAAATGCAGCTTGTTTTCCCTTGTATGGCCTTGATTAGGAAATAAATGTGTTTTTTATATTTTTATCCTGTGCCCGGAATGTTCCTTCTCTGCATTGACTTATTTCGGAGGAATTGTTTTTTTTAAAGGGCATGTTCACCCCTTAAATGTAAAAATATGTATAGGTTAAATCACCCCCCAAAGCCAATATCTCCAAGCTTTGGAGATTTTTTTTGCGCCTTCCTTTGGATAAACTGTTGGGAAGGATATAAAGGTTGGACTAGATGGACGTGTGTCTTTATATAACCTCCAATACTATGTTACTATGTAACTGTTATACAGACATTATGGGTGGTATAAAGGTTGGACTAGATGGACGTATGTCTTTATAACACCCTCCAATACTTGTTTAGTAACTGTTTATCAGACATTATGGGTAGGTATAAGGTGGACTAGATGGACGTATGTCTTTATAAACCTCCAATACTATGTTACTATGTAACTGTATATCAGACATTATGGGTAGGGTATAAGGTTGGACATATGGACTATGTCTTTTTAACAACCTCCATACTATGTACACTGTTATACAGACATTATGGGTGGGTATAAAGGTTGGACTAGATGGATGTATGTCTTTTTTAACAACCTCCAATACTAATGTTACTATGTAACTGTTAACAGACATTATGGGTAGGTATAAAGGTTGGACTAGATGGACGTATGTCTTTATACAACCTCCATACTATGTTACTATGTAACTGTTATACAGACATTATGGGTGGGTATAAAGGTTGGACTAGATGGACGTATGTCTTATACAACCTCCAATACTATGTTACTATGTAACTGTTTAACAGACATTATGGGTAGGGTATAAAGGTTGGACTAGATGTGGATGTCTTTTAACCCTCCATACTATGTTATATGTAACTGTTATACAGACATTATGGGTAGGTATAAGGTTGGACTAGATGGACGTATGTCTTTATATACACCTCCAATCTATGTTACTATGTAACTGTTATACAGACATAGGGGTAGGGTATAAAGGTTGGACTAATGGATGTATGTCTTTTATACAACCTCCAATACTATGTAACGGTTATACAGACATTATGGTAGGGTATAAAGGTTGGACTAGATGCGTATTGTCTTATACAACCTCCAATACTATGTTACTATGTAACTGTTACAGACATTATGGGTAGGGTATAGGTTGGACTAGATGGACTATGTTCTTATACAACCTCCAATACTATGTTACTATGTAACTGTTATACAGACATTATGGGTAGGTATAAAGGTTGGACTAGATGGATGTATGTTTTTATACAACCTCCAATACTATGTGTAACTGTTATACAGACATTATGGGTAGGTATAAGGTTGACTAGATGGAGTATGTCTTTATACCCTCCATACTATGTTACTATGTAACTGTTTACAACATTATGGGTAGGGTATAAAGGTTGACTAGATGGAGTATGTCTTTATACAACCTCCAATACTATGTTACTATGTAACTGTTATACAGACATTATGGGTGGGTATAAAGGTTGGACTAGATGGATATGTCTTTTTATACAACCTCCAATACTATGTTACTATGTAACTGTTTAACGACATATGGGGTAGGTATAAAGGTTGCTAGATGGATATGTCTTTATACAACTCCAATACTATGTTCTATGTAACTGTTATACAGACATTATGGGTAGGGTATAAAGGTTGGACTAGATGGACGTATGTCTTTATACAACCTCCAATACTATGTTACTATGAACTGTTATACAGACATTATGGGTAGGTATAAAGGTTGGACTAGATGGACGTATGTCTTTATACACCTCCAATACTATGTTACTATGTAACTGTTATACAACATTATGGGTAGGGTATAAAGGTTAACTAGATGGACGTATGTCTTTATACAACCTCCAATACTATTGTTCTTGTAACTGTTATACAGACATTATGGGTAGGGTATAAAGGTTAGACTAGATGGACGTATGTCTTTATACAACCTCCAATACTATGTTACTATGTAACTGTTATACAGACATTATGGGTACGGTATAAAGGTTGGACTAGATGGACGTATGTCTTTATACAACCTCCAATACTATGTTACTATGTAACTGTTATATAGACATTATGGGTAGGGTATAAAGGTAGGACTAGATGGATGTATGTCTTTATACAACCTCCAATACTCCAATACAAAACTGAATCGGCAAATCCAATTGAGTCTAACAGGGTTTGACATTTATTACCCAGCTTAAAGGACATGACCACCCTTAAAGGGTATGTCCACCCCTCCAACAAAAATTTGTCTTTTCGCAGAACACCCCCCAAAACCCAGACCTCGCTAGGTTTATAATGTTGAAATCGGCCCCTGTACATAATTACCATCCCTTGTTCCTTCTGCTGCCTTTTAGTGGTCTCCCGTGCCTTTTCTGTGCACGGAAGCAAGCAGAAGTGGCTGGACCAGCAGCTGCGACAGTGATTGGCTAAGACCCTGCAACAAGTATTTTGTTGGAGTGGACTAGCCCTTAAAAAACAAAAAAGAAAGCAGGTGACTTGTCAGTTATCTGCCCACAGCCCTAACTGCTATTTCTACCTGTGTGTTACATGCATTTGTAATTAAATTAAAAAAAACATAAGTAATGGTAAGTCCTTTTTCTTTCTGGCAAAGGTATCTGCCTCCTCTCTCTGCTCATTGAGCTTTTTACAAGCTTGAGCATGTGCAGAGGAGGCAGCAGGAGAAATGCCAGACAATCATTGGCTATGATGTCAGTTGTCACAGCCTTGATTGACTGTATAGAGGGAGGGGCCAGATTTTAATTTGTTTGACAGGTTTGTTTTAAGAGTGAACATGCCCTTTAAATTTGATTGAAACTGTTGGTAAATAACGGTGTTCGTGCGGTTCCGTATGGGACTGCATAATTGGCCGTGCAAACTGTCTGCTGTGGTTGACATTAATTTGTCCCTTCCAGGGCCGGCCTTAGCATTAATAGCACCCTGTGCAAGATTGTTACTGACACCTAGAACCCCTTCCAAAACACCCCCCTGGGCACACGGCTTAATGCTGCTTGCGTTGCTTCAAATCAAACCTGCCACCTGTGCTTACTGTCTAACTGTATTTGCAATGCGCGCTTGTATATAACATGTGTACATCATTATGTAAAACGTAACGCACTGAATGCACAGACAGAACAGCACAGCATACAGAAAGCTTTGTCTGTGTCGGGCTGTGACATACATTTCATCTGCAGGACTGTAACTGTGGGGGCTGTGGCAATGATGCACAACTTTCACCTACAGGTCCATGACTTCCTGCTGGCGCCCCCTGGTAGTGCAACTTGTGCGGCCGCACAGGTCGCCCCTATCAAATGCCAGCCCTGGTCCCTTCATGAGTACCCAGCCTTACAGATAGGTCTGTGTGATAAGTGTATCATCTTGGATGAAGTGTCTTACCTAAGGCTGGGTACACACCTGGAGATTCTTCATCCCGATGACCGGACGGGCAGTGCGAAGGACTGTACACAGCTTAAGTTTATTGTAAGGTGAGGGTGGGGGAATTAGTTTGTAGGTGTGACTCTCTCTTTTTGTTTTTTCTGCCTCCTTTTCTCCCTATTCATTTTTTTTTTTTCTTGTACAGTGAGGCAGAAGAAGGATGTCAGAAGCCACTGGAACGATTGTTGCACATCTGGCAGGAGCGCAGTGTGTACACTGCTGATTTTATTCAGCAGATCAGACTGGCGATAGATAATGATGACAGTCCCAGAGAACCACAAGGTACTTTGACCCACACTGCCCCCTTGTGTTCATCTTTATATAACGGTAAAATCTGCAGGTGTGACTGATGCAGAAAATCTTGCTGTTATTAACAGGCACAAATATCTGCATGTGAACCACCCAGTTCTGGTGATAGGATTCCTTTCTTTATTATTTCTATTCAGTTTAACTTTGTGTAGAATTTTGATCCTTTTTGTGTCTGAACAGGGCCAAAGATGTGTGAACTGTAAGGAACCAGCAATGTTTGTGTCCTAGATCAGCACTAGATTGTGACAAGTGGCTAAATCCTTATACACTCCTTTGAATGCGGGGTGGACATGTGTATGAACATTGGTTTCAGCCAGCGATCATGCTGTGTATGTGCACTATGTTGCCTGAACCGGCTGTTTGGCCTCTGACAGATCCACCTGGCAGATCATCAACGTTGCCTGACCTAACAGCCATTGTGGCCAACTACTGTTCATACACATTGTATGTATTAACCTTAAGGGACAACAAAGACATCGCACCTTATCTGTGTAAAGGTTCATTACAAAGACCATTAGTCTTTGACCCTCTACTGGCGACGTTCTTAAAAACCTCCGTCCTGATATGTTACAGATTTATCATTTGTCACAAACCATTAATCACCCGGTAAAGAAACTGGTACCCATCACCAATGTTGCTAAGTAATGTTGGACTGGGGTATGGCCACCAGCATAATACTTTTTTTGAATTACCCAGATCATTAGTTAAAGGGCAATTAAAGTCAAAACAAAGTACATCTCACTGCTTATCCTCTGCATCCCAAGCATGACTATCATATCCTATAAGATTAGGGAGACAAGCAGCTGTCAGACATGGCACAGGCAGCACTACTCATGATAGCAGCCACCAGGACATGCAATGTAATGTCACAGGTAACCGTTCAAACACATGGACAATCTTAATGTGTGTTTAGCTTTTCACTATCGCCGCAGTCTGGGGGAAGCAATTTTATCTTTAAGCTTTTTTCACTTCCTGTTTTCTCTTGCTATAGCGGATTACAGCCTCAAGTCAAGAAAGTGACGAGTTCAAAAGGAAAATTGCTTCCCCCTGGTGCTGTGCAATAGCTTGTATCTCATTTGCTATCAAGGTATTCATAGCTTTATTTATATATGGTCATTTTGCAGCATGCTGTTTTTGTACAAGTGTAACCATCCATTTATACATTGCCATAGGTGGTGAAAGGAAATATATATATCTTTCAAAGTTAGCATCGCAGTCCTGCTTCATCCCACCTCCTGCTGGTATCCGTGCTCTGATTAATGGGAAGATTAGAGTGCCTTCCCATTGGCTGAGTCCTGGACTCGGTGGGAGGGCGGGGTGAACTTGGACTGCGATCCCAATTTTGAATAATAAATTCTGCTGCTACAAGATAAACCCAGTGGTGAGGGGCTTGCAGTTCAGCTCCTCATCCTGGGTACTTTAATTGGAGGGGGAATTGGTAAGCGGTGTAGTTGCCCTTTAACTGTGGAATATGTAACATTGTTGCATAGATTTCAAGCAAGGAAAGGATCCTGCACACTCCCAATATAACACAGTTCAATGCTGGGTGCTCCAGCGTAGTGGCAAACTCACATATGTAGAGAAGAAATGCTGTGCACACCAGTCTTTATTCGCAGTAGGTGTTTATACTGATGTAATAAACACCTACTGCGAATAAAGACTTGTTGCATAGATTTCGGTGCACAGATTCCATCACGTGATAAGTTTACTAACATTTACCAATCGAGCTGTCCAATCAAACTTTTGCCCAATTTGGACAAAATTGCCAACTGAGATTTGTAGGTGGCAGCAAATATTTCTACAGATATTTCACCCCAATTGGCAGAGATCTTGCCTGTCAATTGGGTCTATAAATCGGCTTTTAAGTACTGGGTCTAAAAATATACCGTATATACTCAAGTATAAGCCGAGATTTTCAGGCTTTAAACATTTTTAAGTATTGGGGTCAGAGGGCCCTTTACTATATGGGGGTCAGGAGAATTGTAAATGATTGTAAGCTTAATTAAAAGTTTATTGAACCTTGCCACTCCACATGTTTAGAAACTACAACTCCCAGCAACCAAAGCATCTGGAGTGCCAAGGAATTGGGGGTTACTGGTACTGGGTTTGGCTATTACTGTACGGGATTACTGTATGGGAATTCTGCTGTCTATTTAAAGGGCAAATTAAGCCTCAAAACAATACTGAATCAGCAGGCAGTAGTAGTCCTAATTTCTACCCTCGGCTTATACTCGAGTCAATCAGTTTACGAATTTTTCAGGTAAAAATCAGTACCTCGACTTATACTCAGATTGGCTTATACTCGAGTATATACGGCCTGTTTGATTTACAATTGCTGTGCCACTGAAGGTGTCCCCCCCCCCATTGCAGACAGTAGGGGGCACCCCAGAACAGTTGGTGCTGCTGCTGTTTTTTTTATTATTCTAGACTATAAACTTGCCTGAAATGTTTGTTGCACTGTATTCATTTTTGAAATTGAGTTATTACAGAGGTGATTAAAGAAGGATTAGCTCTGCAGTAATTACTAATAGAATCAGCTACTTGCACAAATTATCTCATTCACGTTCATCAGTTATGCCATTAATTCTAAAAACCCGTATGTGTAAAAGACAAGTGAACATTCCAAACTCACTCATTATATGTGCTGGGGAGGATTGAGTTGCATGGCTGTACTGGTGTGCAGTGTGAAGTTGGGGATAATTGTGGAAACCAAAGCCAATTAATTCATTTAGAGTAAAACTCCCTAACCTATCGATTTCCACCTTGTCTAACAGGATTAAGTGCGTGACGCTGAGAGTACTAAGGGGGGAGGGAGGTAGAGGATTAGGTGCTGTGTTTATTGATTAGTATTCTAGCTGGGGTTGGCAGTATTGCAATACAATGTAGAGGGGGAAGTAGAACAAGGGTCTGTCTCTTTGGATCAAGCAAGGTCACAGCTGCTGTGTCCCAATTTCTATATTTAGTGCTGGATGGAATTAAAAAGTTTAGTTTATAGTGAGCTTGGTCAGCGTTATCACTTTGCCTCCCATATCTTCAGAGGAATGTTATGTCCTTTGCTAAATGTATCTATGTGCACACTATGCATTCCACACATTGGATCTAAAGCTGGCCATACACTATCAGGTCATTTAATAGATTCAAACAGGGTTATTCAATAAAAGTTCTTATCGTTTAAAATGGTGCTAATTTTGCCCCAACCAATCAGATCTTATTTACCATTTGAAAGCTAACATCTGATTGGTTACACACATAAGATATATAGCAGATGAAAGACAGACTGCATTGGAATCTTGGTTTGGGTGTACTATAGTAAAAGGGCCGATAGAAACCACTGCCATTGGTTTATGCTGACCGTGTGCTCAAACAACTTTATTAAAAGGATTAACGGTTGATTAAAAAATGGCTAAAAATATGTGGCTAATAAGAGGAAAAAAAGTTTGCCTTTGTTCTTAGGCTGGGTACACACAATATGTTAACCTGATCTACAGGTCTCCATCTTTAACCTTACAGAGTCGAAATATGGTTGATAGACCATGGACGAAACCACACATGTTCAATAATGCAAAGTATAATAGTGTTGGTTTTAACCAGATTAAATCAGGAGGACCGTGCAGTTCTGATGGCACAAAAGATCAAGGACTCTGATCAAAAAGCAAACTGGGAGTCATTGATGGTTCGTACTATCGGTCCCTGCATGGGCCTGCCTTATGCAATGCTTTACAAGCGCGCACACTTGTTAATACGATTGACCAGGGATTGATCCTTGTACAGTTAACTGAAAGTTTATTTCATTGATTCTACACCATATACCAGTCACATTTAAAAGATCTAATGCAAAATAAATGGATTTTTAATAAGCAGCAGAAGGAGGTGGGTGGAACGAAGGATGGTAAAGTAGATTTAGAATCCAGATTTGCACTAACCTAGTGCGGTCTAGGAATGGGGCATTTCAAGGGGGAAGGATCTTCACTGTGCAGGCCACAAACCTCTATGGGGAACAGTTAGAGGCAGAAATGGATTATACCAGGAAACGGCTCCTATTCTTCAGTTTCCTGTACTGTATTTCGGCCATGCAGGACAACCATATGCAGCAGTAGAGAAAGGTAGGGGTCATTTAACACTACACAGTGTGCTAGGCATTGGGGCAAATTCCAGTTGGGGGGGTGAATATGCCCTTTAAAGAACATTTTTTACCAGTTAATCTGATAAATCAACCTGTATATTTATAGGATCACTCAGTGAGCCTATCCTTTTTCTCATTAATTAATGAACGGAAGGTAAAGGAGCTATGTCTTTCCTCCTGTTCTACATTTAATGTTACAGGAGCCGAGGAAAATGATAGGGTCACTTTTTGAGTGATCCTATCCTTTAAAGGGGAACTGTGGTCCAAATACGACTTTAGGTAAATTGATAGGAATTGCTCTCCTGAGAATTTTTGCAATTTATTTTCATTGTTTATTTTACATAGTTTTGAAGATATTTACATTTTTGTGTGTGATATGGCAGCAGCAGCATCACCAGGTCCCCTGCACTTCCTCTGAAACTGTCAGTCAATCTGTCCTGTCTCCTCCTCCCCTTCACAGCCCCCCTGGTTCCTCCCACTCATGGACCCCATGGTCCCTCCAGTTGCAGCCCCCCTTGGCCCATTCCCTTACAGCCCCCTGTTGCCCCGCCCACTCGCGGGTGCCTTGGCCCCACCCACTTGCGTGCCTTAAAAGGCTGTTTTCACATAGTGAAAGAAGGGTTTACCTTCTCTGCAGCTGCAGGTCCTTCACATTCACACAGCAGAGAGGAGGAGGGACTTCCTGTCTCCCTCACACACTGAGGGAGTCTGAGGCTGTGCTCGCCGCGGCACTGTGCAGGAGAAGCCTTAGGAATGTCACATGTCAGCCTCCCACCCATTAACTTTCTGGTCAGTCGTTTCTTTATATCTTGGGCCGTGGAGCACGTAGAGAGGTGGTTGATGGCTTATTTTAAAGGTAGGAAACTGGTCTTTCATTTAAACTGTGTAGACCACAGTTCCCCTTTAATAAGGTCTTAGGGGCAATTTTGTCTGTTCAATGGCAGAGGCTGAAAGTTGGCATTTCTGTAGATTAGCACGCTGTAAATATATCAGCTTTTTGTAGATCTGTCTCATTCATTCATTTGTGTTACTGAGAGCCGGTTTCCTTTCTGCAAGGAGTCTTGTTAAGAAGGTAAATATATGAATAGGGCTAGAAATAGTCCTATTTAGATAACCATGCAATAGACTGTATATAAATTAGGAGTTATTGTAGGATTGACCGTAGAATTCAATAAAGGTTAAAATGATATTCACGGTTGTATATCAAGGTTTAATTTTTACAGGATGCTTTCTACCATGCTAACCCCACAGAAAAAAAGCATGATTGTTCGCTCATTTCTACTAGTCTTCAGGACTGTGTACCCTTAGTTTAGTAAAAACATGTCCTGTGCCATCAAATCTGCGATGGGTTAGTCATTCATTGTGTAACCTGTCAAGTGCAATTAGCGTGCACTTTCTAACTATTCAGGTGCTTTCCCCTGATAAGATGAAGAGCAAGCGTGGCTAAAGAAACTCCCATGATGCACCTTGTTCTGCCCTTTGGCAGACAAAAGGAAAGCTTGCTGATTTTCAAGTGCATAATGGGCGTCAATTGCTATTTTTGGCAATGAGTTATGTTTGCACACTCTGGTTCTTTTGTTTTGTGAGAAGTCCATTTTCCAAGCTCAAATAAATTCCGATACTGTTCCAATTTGATTGCTGACGCTGTTATATTGACTTCATATTAACTCCTGTAAATTGTAACCCAGACATGCCACGTAATTGTACATCGCTACTTATCAGGTGAGCTCTGTAATTGGCCAGTGTGCGCACTTTTGTTTCTCTGTAGGATTCTCTGGACAGTTTTCTGCAAATTCTGTCTGATCCAATGGGATTTGTTTAACATTGGACATGTGTATGGTTAGATGCTGACAAACTACTGCTTTCTGTCAGATCTTTATGGGCTCCCATTCCTACAGTATAGGAAGAAAATACCATCATTCATGTGTATGAGCACATCATAATCTGATTGTCCTTTAGACATCACAGGATTTGAGGGGAACTTTGCAGTGTTGTCTCTTGTATAAATATATGTATACTTTGAGACTGAGTATACAGGGTTCGATATTTCAAACTGTTTTGCCAATATATGTCATGGTGTAAATGGCTTCTAACGTTAATTTGGTGTGACTTATTTGCGTTCCGTCGAAGACACAATTGGCCAGAATTTACCCACCTGTGTGATGGATCTTTGGAACTCTTTATGCACATGTGAGTCTCCATTATTAATAAATGTAGATTCTCTTGGGAATCTCTCCTCATTGGCCACAATTTTATCATGACCTGCTTTGTGATTGGCAGGTTTTTCAATATGTTTTTGTTGTTAGTTGTAGTGAGTGAAGAGAAATCTCTAAAGCGCACTTTCCAGCAAATACAAGAGGAAGACGATGATTATCCTGGTAGCTATTCTCCTGAAGACCCTTCTTCTGGGCCCCTTCTAGTAAGTACCAATCAAAATCTCATCATATTTGCAGTCACGTCATTATTGGCACCGATTCTATTGTGGTATTTTTACGTAATACCTGCGGGGTATTGCTTGATTGCGCTGGTAGTTGTCATTCTTAAAGGAAAACCACAATGTATAAAATTACAACTTCTCACCCTGCAATCCACGTCCTCTTCACAGGCTTCTCTCCAGTTTCTTCCCTGTGCAGCAGTCAATCATGTTGTGATGTACGACACCACAGCCAATGGGTGACTGCTGCTGACAGA
Organism: Hymenochirus boettgeri; assembly: GCA_019447015.1. Taxonomy (NCBI): domain Eukaryota; kingdom Metazoa; phylum Chordata; class Amphibia; order Anura; family Pipidae; genus Hymenochirus; species Hymenochirus boettgeri. The sequence goes on along the minus strand of CM033476.1, from coordinate 13,642,654 downwards.
GCGGCCGCCTCTTAAAGCTATGCGAGTTTGTTTCAAGCTCACACAAACATGGGAGAGGTAACAACCCGGTAAGATGACGGAGGATTGCAGTTAGTATTTCTGTTTAGTAATGCCTGTGGGGCTAGTAAGGTTTGTGAGGTTGGGGGGTTTTTAGGGGTAAGGAATAGAAATCTAAAATTTTGAGCGAGGGATGGATATGCTCTTTAAATCTTTTTGAATTCGGGCTCTTCTTCCCTAAACTCTATTGCTGCTAAACGCACACACACACTCAAATCTTCATTTGGCTCCAGCCCCATAGAATTGAAAACTACTGACATCACCACCAAAGGATTATGGGAAAAGCAAGAAAGGCGGGATCGATGATTCGATTGAGCTTTAAGGTTTGTGTCCGCATTTAAAAAAAATAAATAGTAGTTCAAGTCCTTATTTACGAAGAGCACAGATACACTTCCTATCACTGTGAATTCATCTAGTCAGAGCCAAACTAGGCAGGGCGAGGTGTGTTAAATTATAAATTATTAGTGCATTTAAATGTCTTGTTTTAAATGTTGTTTGTTTAATATCCTCTTAGGCATGAAAAATATCCTCAATCTCGCTCTATCCCCTTCCCGAACTTCCTGCCCTTACTAGGAAAAACAAATGCAGCTAATTCCTTTCTTAACACACATTACAGATTTTTGGCTTTGCCTTATAAAACCTATAAATATTATTTTGGCAAATTCCTTAAGGTCATTTTTACAGTGCATAGGAATGTCAGCTCAGGCCATTTGTCCTGTCTAGCGGGAGTCTAAACTAAGATAAAAATCAATCTGTTTATAAAAAGCAATAACTTTCCCCAATTTTATAATGAGATCAAATTGATGTAGAGCAGAATATAGTTCAACCACATGGTCCAGCCCATTACAACAGTCCCAGTTTCTAATATCCCCTGGGGATATTAATTGCCCACCCCTGGGTAACGATGTCCTTGCATGCTGAAGTGGTGATGTTAATAAATGAAGATTAATCACCTTGTCTGGAAAAGGAAAAGACGTGTCTTAGATGTAGAAATTCAGCTTTGAGCTTTGTACAAGGAGATTTAATATTTAGTCCTTTGGTCACAGAATTTCCCTTCACTGGTCATTAACTTCTTACTCTTTCTGGTTTTATTTTTGTGCACAGCTTTATCAATATTGCTGTAACTCCTCGTTGTCCGGAACCAAAGCCCCCTTAAATTAATAGCCCTTTCTTTCTACTTCCACTTACCGTATATACTCGAATATAAGCCGATCAGAGTATAAGGCAAGGTACCTATTTTTACCCTAAAAATGAGTAAAACTGATTAACTCGAATATACGTCAAGGGAAGAAATTATGACTACTGCCTTCTGATTCTGTATTGTTTTGAGGCTACAGTTGCCCTTTAAATGGACAGCAGAATTCCCATACAGTAATCCTATACAATAATAGCCAAATCCAGTATAGCTTTTACTGTATGGGAATTCTGCTGTCCATTTAAAGGGAAACTAAAGCCTCAAAACAATACAGAATCAGAAGGCAATCTTTTAAACAATAGATACCATCCTCCTTCTGATTGTGTAATGTTTTGAGGCATTAGTTGCCCTTTAAATGGACAGTATTCCCATACAGTAACCCCCAATTCCTTGGTACTCCAGATATTTGGAAAATTACAACTCCCAGCATGCTTTATTTGCTGGGAGTTGTAGTTTCTAAACATCTGCAGTGGCACACCAGACTTCTTTCAATTTATCCATAATTTATAAAAATGTATTCTTAACCTATGTATGAAATTGTATTTAATATGTATCTGTATAATGTCTTGCACTTATCCCCTTGTTTGAATACTCTGGATTTTATAATGTGCAGTGCTGCGTACCCAAGTGGGGCTTTATAAATACAATTCTACATAAGGCTGGTCATACACTGACATAACGTTACACGATTGGACATCCAATCTGATACAAATGTCCAATCAGCTTAAAGGGCAACTATAGTGAAAAAAAAACTTTGTCTGTATACAATGTATAGATCGCTTAGTATAAGCTGCCTTACTTTCATGTTTCTGTGTGGCTTCGTTTCTTCACACTGGCAGAAGTTTGTACCAAGCTGTGTAGTCCCCCTCCCCTCTCTGTCTACTCCCCCTCAAGCAGTGACGGGCTGTATACAGAGTCCGAGCATTGTCAGTTGAAAGGACTTTAAATGAAGTGCTGACATCCTGTTGACCCCTCCCTTCCAGAGCTAGACTGCAAGCATTCAAAGTGTGGAATAAAGTAGCAATATGCTGAAGGGAGGGGCAGAGGGGGAGAGAGGAGGACAAGTGGTGCTGAGATTCTTTACAAGTAAGTTACTGAACTCTGCCTGTTCTCTAACTTTGCTAATTGTTATTTACTTTTTACCTAAAGTTCATATCTCTCCCCCTGCTTAGCTGAGATCATAATCACTGAAGAGAGAGTCAGTGTAACAGCAGCTTGTAGTGAGACCTTCACAAACACAGTGACACTGCTTGTTGTCCTGTTACATTTCAGTTGCTTTAGTCTATATATTTCATAGATTGCACTGTGTGTCTTGTTTGGTATATAGTCTGTATTACTGTATTATATATACTGTATTAGTGTTCCATTTAAAGCACTGGTTTTGTATGTATATAAGATTTTTTTTGGGGGGGAGGGGCTGTTTTATAGTGTGTTATGCTCATATTGCTGGGTTAATGGTTTATTGATTGTGTTTAGCACTACAGCATTTGACTATATGTTGCACATGGTACATATAGTGTGGGTGAGAGAGTGTGTGACAGTACTGCAGGGGAGCTTTGGATTGTGTGGGTGTGTGCCTTTGAGTGACAGATGAGGTGTAGCAGCTCCTACAAATCACAGCATATTCAAAGGCTTATATCTCGGGGACTATGAAGAATTTAAAGAAACTAAAGGTACCCGGGTGGATGGGATCACTTATAGGATACATTAGAAGAAATTAAAAAAAAACAATTTTCTCACTATAATTGCCCTTTAATGTCAGGTGATGCTGTGGTTCTTACCTTCTGACTTATTCAGCTGTAAAAAAAGACAGATTTTTTTTTGTTTGAATCGGACAAAAATACAGCTGCGGTATGACGGTCGCACCAGAAATTTAATTCAAACCAGTTGATAAATTTTAGCATAGTAGCGGTGGATTGTCAGGTCTGAACATTAGGGTTATGGTTGACCTGTGTGTGCCAAGCCTTTTATCTGTATATATAGCAATGAATCTCTACCAATCTACTCTTGTTATCTCTCAGACAGATGATCTCATTAAAGCTCTCCAGGATCTAGAGAATGCAGCATCGGGAGACGCCGCTGTCCGGCAGAAGATTGCATCACTACCTCAGGAAGTGCAAGATGTCTCCTTACTGGAGAAGATCACCGGTACACAGAAAAAGGGGAAATATGCAGTTTATAAAGGCTGGTACACACGATGCGATATTTCCGATCGAATGATATATCAGTGTATTGGTCGATCGGTTATTGCATGCGTTTCCAGCCGTGTCCGACCGACCGTTCAAATGAAAGGCCAATCGGACATGGAAAACCACGTCCAATTGTGCTGTCCTCTATGAACCACACGATTGGTCACGGTAAACTGTCAGCCGTGGCCACTTTTGCCGCAACCAACAGTCCTTCCTCCTGGCCGACCGGTCAAAAGTCTCGAACGGTCGGTCAGGAGGAAGAATTGTAAGGTATGTACCAGCCTTAAGAAGCGTTTCCTATTAACTTTCTCTTAAATATGCATGGAGGTTTTGTGTATATTTGCATTTGTACCTTTAGCAATAGAGAAGTGGGTGCTAGGGCGGCAGACTATGTAGAATATCTTCTCTGCCATAAACCACATGGAAGCCCCCCATCTATAAATATAATGATATTGTGATCATGTGTAACGTGCTATCCCCTTTTTATTGGTGAGAATATTATTTATTGGGATGGTGGCAAGTTACATTCTTGTCAGTTACTGCTCTAAATGAACCCGCGTTTAGCAATAACCCAATAACTTTAATACTCCTTCAGATAAGGAGGCAGCGGAACGTCTTTCCAAGACAGTGGATGATGCTTGTCAGTTGCTGGCCGAGTACAATGGCCGTCTTGCTGCTGAACTGGATGATCGCAAACAGCTGGCGAAAATGCTGATGGAGTATACCCAGAGCCAGAAGGAGGCACTCAGCAACAAGGAGAAAAAGTTAGAGGTAAGGGGGATAACTATGGTTGGTGGAGAATTGTAGGTAGCATTACCCACTGTATAGACTTGACAAAGAATAACCCTGCCAATATGGATTTCCTAACCATGCAGAAATGTCTGTGTAAATATATTTCCTCCCCAGGAAATGGACTTTAATTTAAAAGAAAACATCCCTCTAATTCATTAAAAAGACCTTGGGCATTGGAGACCATGTTGTCATGGAAATATAAGAAGTCACGTTTAATGATCGCATCTATTTTTGTAAAAAAAAATAAAAAACCAAAAGAAAAAACAATGACGCCCAACCAAAGAGCCACACATGTACGATTATTGTCCATGTGATCTGTCGCTATGCAGGATGAGGGTATGCAGTGTTTGTAAATTAACTTAACCCCCTTAGCGCTGGAGAGAGAAGTCCGTTCGCATGATTAAAGGGTGTGAGAGACTTGTAATATGCACCTGCTAAGTGGCTGTGTGTGTGTTTAAAATCCTTCTTAGGAAATGGGCTGTGAGAAGTTACATCTCGGTGAAAGGTGCTTGAAAAGTCCAGATAAAGGAACAATGCCAGGGAGATGAAACTTCTAATCAAGGTTTGGCAAATTCGTATTACAAACAGCTGGGCTTGTCTCCTAGAGCAGTGCATATTTACATAGGAGCTGCATCTAATGAGCTTGCGATATCCTTAGGTTTTTAAGGCTGTATCATCCACTGTTACTCAATGTACTGCCTGCAGTAGCTTCCTTCACATATGGTGGATATGTTGGATGCAATACTGGCTTGGAGGCTTGCTAATTACCAGCATCATCTACTAACGGAATAGTGATTCTGTCTGCATAAATAATGATACACTTACACAGGGGGAAGCTTTGTTCCCAGCGGCCTGTCAATCTGCCAAATGGCGACATTACAGCAGTCAGATGTTGTTGTTTAGTATTTTTAACACACAAAGCCCTTTAATGACCAGGAACAGTTTGGGGGTTTAGAATAAATTAGCCTATTTATTAGGGTTTTTTTGCCCATTTTCAGATATGTTTAGTCTAAGTTTCCTGGCTGAGACTTTCTCTGGTGCCCACGTGCTGTTTCCCTTCTGCTGTTCTGCCGTAGGCATAATGGACTAGTAAACTGTTTGTGGTTTCCCTGTGTGTCTGTACACAAGGAACGAATTGCAAACATGGGCTGAACCAAGTGGGGTTAGACCTAGTATCTCTGCCATCTGCTGGGCGGTAGGAGAAAAGAAAAACGTCCCTATTGTAGTGGTTCTGTCCCTTAAATACAGGTCTAAATGTTCTAAACCTGAGCGGAAGCCATGCTAGGAGTAGCTCAGGGAAAAGGTACATTATACATTGTGGCTAAAGGATCTCATCTCTTCCATATGGTGGGCACAAGGCGGGTCAATAAATTCAGATCCTCTGTCTTTAAACCAACTAGAACATCCCTGAACTCTTCCCAAATATTCTCATGAAGAAATCAAAGTTATAAAACATTAAAAGTATTTTAAAATCTGTATTAAGAAAATGTACTGGGTGTAGTAGACGTTTCCCTTGGTGGCCTAGAACCAAATGTAACAGACATTTTGCAGACAGTTGGTGTATGGGTGTTTGGTTGGGCCGTGTGTCCCGGCCAAATGTTCATACACCAACCGATTGTGGCTCAAAAAGCTGTTCGTCTGCCACGTGTACAATGTGGGTCGGGTGCCACGATTGCACTGGGTACCAAGGTTAATGCTGGTGGAACTGTTCAGTAATTTGCCTCTCTTTAATCTTCTCACCCTGGTTCCATATGTGATGTTTTGAGCTCTGAAACTTAATTCAAATGTATACATCCAGGGTACAAAGAAGGTTCTGCATCCAACTGAAATGATTTGAAGGGTAGTAAAGCCCAAGCTCGGGTTAGGAGGTACAATGCAAGGTCTTTATCTCGGGGTACAGTTGGCACTTTGAAAACGTTACCTTCTAGGTGCCATCACCGCTCCTGTCTTCCCCACTGCTACTGATCAATGTGCTTTCAGTCGGAGGGCACGCTTCTTGTGCAGTGTGTCCTACTATTGGTTGGAATGTCCGACGTGTGAAGGGGGCAGGGACATGGTACAAAGAAGGTACGTTTTCAAAGAACCAGCTGCACTGCCAGAGGTGTGGACATAGCTTTTTGGGTATGGTTTTTATGAGGTGGCATTTTGTATTCCAACACCCGGGTCCACAGCCTTGTTACAATATGTAGGATCCACAGCCTTGTTACAATATGTAGGGTCCACAGCCTTGTTACAATATGTAGGGTCCACAGCCTTGTTACAATATGTAGGTCCACAGCCTTGTTACAAATGTAGGATCCACAGCCTTGTTACAATATTAGGTCCACAGCCTTGTTACAATATGTAGGGTCCACACCTTTACAATATGTAGGGTCCAGCCTTTTACAATATGTAGGTCCACAGCCTTGTTACAATATGTAGGGTCCACCAGCCTTGTTACAATATGTAGGATCCACAGCCTTGTTACAATATGTAGGATCCACAGCCTTGTTACAATATGTAGGATCCACAGCCTTGTTACAATATGTAGGATCCACAGCCTTGTTACATATGTAGGGTCCACAGCCTGTTACAATATGTAGATCCACACCTTGTTACAATATGTAGGACCACAGCCTTGTACAATATGTAGGTATCATCACAGCCTTTTTACAATATGTAGGATCCACAGCCTTGTTACAATATGTGTATCCACAGCCTTGTTACAATATGTATGATCCAAGCTGTTCATAGTCGGGTCAGCCTTTACAATATGTAGGGTCCACAGCCTTGTTACAATATGTAGGGTCCACAGCCTTGTTACAATATGTAGGGTCCACAGCCTTGTTACAATATGTAGGTTCCACAGCCTTGTTACAATATGTAGGGTCCACATCCTTGTTACAATATGTAGGGTCCACAGCCTTGTTACATATTGTAGGGTCCACAGCCTGTTACAATATGTAGGGTCCACCCTTGTTACAATATGTGGGTCCCAGCCTTGTTACAATATTAGGTCCACAGCCTTGTTACAATATGTAGGTCCAACCTTGTTACATATGTAGGTCCACAGCCTTGTTACAATATGTAGGATCCCACAGCCTTTTACAATATGTAGATCCACAGCCTTGTTACAATAGTAGTCCACAGCCTTGTTACAATATGTAGGATCCACAGCCTGTTACAATATGTAGGATCCACGCCTTGTTACAATATGTAGGATCCACACCTTGTTACAAATGTAGGGGTCCACAGCCTTGTCAATTGTAGGGTCCACAGCCTGTTACAATATGTAGGATCCACAGCCTTGTTACAATATGTAGGATCCACAGCCTTGTTACAATATGTAGGATCCACAGCCTTGTTACAATATGTAGGGGGGGGGGGATCAATGATTTGAAAAGTGCAGATTGTAGCTTTTTATTTCTAGAAGAGTGCAGAGGAGGAAGATCTACATAAACAACTGCCAGGTGTTGTAAATAAAATACAAGATCTATTACACGTCATTTTCAATTGGACTTTTAGTGCCCGGCATTTCTCCTGCTTAGTACAGAGCCATATAAAGCCGCGTGTTAAGTAACTGTCTTCGATACGATCATTTTTCTTTCTGCTTATGTGTTACCAAAACTACACCAGAACATACTACATTTTGCCAACACTGTTAAAGGGCCAGATCACCTTCTCATAAACTACATCTGACATGCAGGAGCAAAACTGATATACCGTGTTAGTTCACAAGGTCCCAGAACATGGCTGTTTTTCCTGATCTTTGTCAGACACTTAAACTGGGTACAGACCATCCAATAATTCAGGCCGACTGACATTTAAGTGTATCGGACGATCGACCTGGAATATTGGGATTTTTTTCCCGGGCGGGCACAACAGCCCATCCGCTCGTCTGAATTGGCTGAATGGGGGATTGGACAGGCTGGAAACCATGGGCGATTGGCAAACTGGTCACAAGGATAGCCACCTCCTCTTTAACTATCCAGCCATGAATAACACCTGTTACCCGGAAGAATTGAGAAGGCTAAGGGGACCAGTGGAGATTGGAGCCTGAAATAGGATTATTATTGCGGATATTGGTTTAGGAGGGTCCGGCATCTACATGTCTGTTGTAGTTTGGGGGTGAGCTTACCCTTTAAAGCAGGCGTGATTAATTTACATTTTCACCATTCTTGTTTTCTATTCCCTTTAATTTTAATATGTTTTTCCCCATTTTAAGGAATACAAACAGAAGCTAGCTCGAGTAACGCAGGTCCGGAAAGAATTGAAATCCCATATACAGAGCCTACCAGATCTCTCATTGCTACCGAATGTCACAGGAGGCCTGGCACCTCTGCCCTCTGCAGGAGACCTTTTCTCTACTGACTGAGACTATTGCCCCACCCCCTGACGGGCTGCTCCTCTCTCAACCCTAGAATATTCAGCAGGCACCAGCATAAGGAGAGGGACCAGGAGCACCTTAGTATGACTGGAACTTTGTACTTCCCCTGCTACTTGGATTGTTTAATCCCATTCTTACAGCTTAGAGGCAACTTTCGCTGACTGCTTGTTTTGTAATGGCCATTGTTGGTGGCCATTTTGTTTTTTTGTTTTTTTTTAAAAAAAAAAGACGCCAACACGAAGAATGAAATGGGTTTCTACAAAAGATTCCGTACAAGCTGATTTGCAGGAGACAACACAATATAGTATGATTGTGTCTATGAAAGAAATCCTTTAGAATTATAGATGGTTTGTTCCTGGAAAACTAGTACTCTTGGTTTTAAAAAATTATAATAAAAAAAAAACAAAACACAACAAAAAATGATTTTTAAAGGGGCAGTACAGACCTTTCAAGCAGAATGAAGAATGTGAGAATGCAGTCGGTAAACCGTAACTCATTGATACATGTCCTCTGATCTTTAGAAGTCTGCGGGCTTCCGTTTACAATGTGTATAAGCACACACGTCTTCATACCAACACAACCACTATTCTCCGTGTCCATCCACATCTAGAGGATACATTGGTGGTGTCACTACGTCCTGTAAATAAAAGGGGGTGCCGCACTCTGTGATATATCTGCTGATCATGTTTTTTACTGAATTGCCAGGACATTTTTATTTTGTGAAAAGGTTTAGTTTAAACCAGTCTTCCTTCTTTTAAAACGAGCCCGTTAATAACATCTTTATGTTCTATTGTGTAGCCACTCTGCTTTTATCAGCTTGTAGCCAAATGGCCAGCACACTGCTTAGCCTGCATTGTTAGCCACTCCTCCTTAACTGTCAATCTTTTTTTTTTTTTTTTTACAGCTATCTTATCTATCTGTTTAAACCCTAGGTAGAAGCACTGAGCAGTTGACTGTTCTGAGGCTTCAGTAAATGTGCTGAACTCTCTTTATAGAGCTGAGGGTGCAGGTGGGAAACAGGAAGCGTTAGGGCTAGGCCACACTAATGTGCTTTTAAGCTTCATCCCATTGCGGGCACTAGTGTGAAACAATTGATGTTGCCGCGAATGCGAACCGTTAATCTGCTTTTAAAGCACATCAACAGATGACGGTTGTTTGTCCTAATGACGGACTGTTGTCTTGCCCAACAATCCCTCCCATCTTAATCATAGGTAATGCTTGTCGTGGAGTGAGAGGATGAGCAAGGCTGCTCTCAGCTGCCGCACTGAACCTCAGGACTTTGGTACGGTATTTTACTGTAAGAACAGGAAGCAGGAGAACTCTACTTCCCACACTAGGTTCCCTTTAAAGAAATCGAAGTCATGCATTCAGTGTCCTGCATTGTTCTCAAAGTTTAGGGTAAAGATTAATTATGGAACGAAGATCAATTGTCTAGCCCAAGTTTACCTGGGTACCAGTTTCTTACCTCTTGCAAGGATACTGTACATAAGTCAGACTTAAAGAACCTTCTTACTTATCCACATCGAGTGTGCTTGTCTTTGTATCCTCCTGCACCATTTCTTCTTTGGCTTATCAGACTCACAGAAACTTTCCCTCTGTGTCTGTAATTTTTCTTTTCATGGTGCCCAAAGGTCAACAAAACAGAAGTCACAAAACTGCAGAACTCTTACAGCCTGTACAGCCTTCTAAAATGCAGTTGTGTTTTGCAGATACATTCAAACTATAGAAGCCATGTCATCCGTTATAATCGACCCTTAGTTATGTCATCAGTTATAATTGACCCTTAGCTATGTCATCAGTTATAATCGACCCTTAGCTATGTCATCAGTTATAATCAGTGATAATTTGTCATCAGTTATAATCAATCCATAGCTATGTCATCCATTATAATCGACTCTTAGCTATGTCATCAGTTAGAATCTGTGATATGTCATCAGTTATAATCGACCCTTAGCTATGTCATCAGTTAGAATCTGTGATAATTTGTCATCCGTTATAATCGATCCATAGCTGTCATCCATTATAATCGACTCTTAGCTATGTCATCAGTTAGAATCTGTGATAATTTGTCATCAGTTATAATCGATCCTTAGCTATTTCATCTGCCATTATTGGTGATTGGCTAGGTCCTCCGTTATAATTGACCTTAAGGTGGCCATACACACAAACAATAATGGGTAAATCCCATTGGGGAGCAACAGGATTTACCTATTATAATTAGTGTGTAGGAGCTGTTCCCAACTGATTCGGCGTGTTGCAAAGGACTGTAGTCGGCACTCCGATCGTCGGGTGGTATTGGCTTCCCTTACTTTAAGTAGAGGTAGCCATTCCGATCATGCGGTGTGTGGCCGCACAGCCGATCGATCCCCATACCGCGTATGGTGACGGTTGGTTCCCACAGCATGTGTGCCAACTGATGCCAATGTGATCAGATACCAATGTGATCTGTCGGCACACATGCTGTGGAATTGCATGTGTATGGTCACCTTTAGGTATGTCATCTGTTATAGTTGATACCTAGCGGTCATCTGTTACAATCGATCTCTAGCTGGGTCATCGGTTAAAGTTTATCCTTAGCCAAACTGATCGATTATAACAAATGACACAGCTGTGTCATCCATTATAATTGTTTTGGGACGATTGGCTGAAGTTTCTGTTGTGTTTGATTGGCCTGTAATATTTGGACTGTGCGTGCACAGCCTTAAAACTATTGTTAATTACCGTAAAACGCTGTTATGAGAGACTGGCTAAAACTTTAGGTGAACATGTATATTTAATACCTCCAAATTAACTCTGGAAAAATCACCTTACACAACTCAACCTATGACATTAAACTATGAATTCAGACGTGTAATGAAGAATCTGGCCAATGGCCACAAGATGGTTGAAACCTGTTGACATGGTGACTTCTGATATCCTTATTCAGATTAAACATAATAATGATCATTCTAAAGCCGCTCCATACCTGGACTCTAATGCACATGTGGACGGCCACCTTGCCACATAATTTTGATGACATTCTATTTGATAGATTGAACGTTAAAGGGACGGTTACCTTGAATCTGTAAGGTGCAGTATTTGGCATTTAAACCAGATTTGAATTACAAGGCCAGCTTCTTATTCAGTGCTTCACCTTGATTTAAGCTCAAGTGCTGATCATGCAAACTAATTCAGTCGAGCAATGTGTTTTTTCTGCCTGTGTCTTTTACCTTCTCACCTACAAACATGCTCTCCTGGTCTTCCCACTAAGGTTTAAGGGTCTCCTACGCCTTAGAACTATTTATAAAGGATTGAATATTGCTAAAGGGCGACGCAGTGGATCCTCGTTGTCTGGGGGAGTTCTGTATTTCTAATTGAACTGGAATGAAATTGTTTCCCAAGGTTTCTCTACTTTGGATAAAGATATTTTTTAGTTTACTTCATGTCTGTCTTTTCTGCTTTGTTTTTATTTCCTGCTCCCCGCTTGGGCTTGAGGCAATGCTTTGCAATTTATATCGACACCCAAAACAGGTTAACCAATAAAAGGCCAGGTGTGTTACTGGATGAATAGATTTACGGTTTCAATTCAGGTTTTACAATTAAACCGATATTTGAACACTTTTCCTCTGCATAACTGGCATCCCTTGAATGTTTAAAGGGCGACTGTGGTCTCAAAACAAGTTAGGGTTAAATGAAAGCCTGCAGTATTTCCTTTATAATGAGCCGACAATCACATCTCTGGCTTCACCCTGTGAGAAATGATATTGAGGTAAAACTTCCTGCTTCCAGTAGGTTGAGTGACATCACCTTATCTCTGCCCGCCCCTCTGCCCCAGGGGAGAAGCATGTTCCATAAAGACTTAATGCTGGGGAAATCAGGAAGTACCTGGGGGAAAAATTGACAGTTGAGAAGGGGAGCCTATTAATGCAGGCAGGCTGGTCACATGACTACAAGCTGGTCACATGGCTGAAAACAGGAAGTGTTTAAGCAGGAAGTAACATTGCTGAACCTTTCCAGCAATAACTTCTCACAAATTTTAACTAGAGATGTGATTTCGGTTTTATTTTGAAGGTAAGATTGAAGGCTTTTTATATACCGGTAATTCTTACTAGTTTCGAAGAATTTGAGACCACAGTTACACTTTAAAGCTGGGTATACACAGTACCAATGTTTCAAAGATGACGGACGCATTGTGTAAGTTTCGCTTGTGACCGCCATACACCTAATGATTGTTTCAGACTTCCTTTGCTTTAGTACAGGGACCTGACTGCAAACGAGGGAAAATGTCTGTTCACGACCAATTCCGTTGTGGAACGCTAGTTGGCATCGGAAATGATCATTACGGACGCACACGCATTGCCGAAAAAGGATCATTCCTGTCTGAACACACAAAACCAGCCCTTTATCGTTAATGTGTGTATCCAGCTTTAGAGAGATACCTGTATGTGACAGAAGTGAATTTGTGTTGATACCAGAAAGAGACATCCAATATAGATGCGTGTGTAAAGACTGACATACATAGTCTGGTGGGTTCAGTTGGAATTGACTTGTGTTTCGTATATTAGACTGCAATATCGAGCAGTTTAATAAACGAAAACTGATCGGACCCGTCAGAAAAATTATCCCATCGGCTGCATAGGTGGCGCACGGTGGTATAGTTCAATTGGTACTTTCGATAGGAAGTGCCTCGATTGGCTGCACCATCATGCAGCCATCTAGTGGGGGTGGGATGTGTTGGGTTAGCACAAGGACAACATTAGAATTGTGACAGTAACAGGATCTGTAGATTATATCCTACATGTTCATTGCTAGTAAGCCAAACCACTGCTATTATTTATAAGTTATTCTAGTTGGGACACATCCCAGGTTGGCTTAAGTTACAGAGTCTCTTCCAATTTTAATGTACGGAGGAGGCGGCACAGGGTTAGGATGCGGTAAAATAAGACACAGCAGCTGCAATCGTATTAATGGAAATGGTGCATTTATTACATGATATACAGCGTTATTTACAGCTCCTCAACGTCAGGATTGGTGGCATCTTGGCCCAGACCACCCTGGGAGTAGGTCAGAGGGAGGTTTGAGAAATGTCACAGCACTGTGCTCCTCTCTCGAGGGAAAGTTAATGCTCCTTCAGTAAGAATCCTGAGCCACAGGGTAACGCGTTGATATCAATATATGTGAATACAGAAAGCTCACGTTATACGTCATTAATACGTTTTTGGAGAGGGGAAGTGGGTGGGAGATTTTAATCGCCATCTTAGAAGCCTCGTCTTCTCATTTGGGAAGAGGGGCGATGATAATGTTCTTGTAGCCTTTCACTGCTTTCAGGCGGTCACTTTCGAAATCCACTATCAGCTTGAGCAGACCAGATTGCTGTGGCATTAGGTTGACCCTCACTTTGGCATCCTGCCCGGGCTCCACGGGGCAATCCCTGAAAGGTGAGAAATTACAGGCTGTATCACTTAACTGTCTGTCCTAGAGAAATTTGGCTACCATTTTACTTGGCCTGGTATCTAGAGGATTGCTACGGTTAAGCTAGGTACACACGTTGCAATCTTTCCTCCTGACTGGCCAATCGAGGGTTTAGACTGGTCGGCCAGGAGGAAGGACTGTCGGTCGAGGCAAAAGCAGCCACCTCCGACAGTTAGGCGCGACTGATTGTGTGGTCCATAGGTTGTGATTTTCCGACCTGTCCGATCGTTCGATCGATTTGGACGAACCGAACGGTTGGCGAATGGTCGCGGCCGTAACAAGCCACCATACAATAATTTGCCCGACCGAAACACTGAAATGTCGGCCGGGCCGAATTATTGCATGGTATGTGGTAGAATTGAAATGACAATCAAATGTTTTCCTTTGTAGAAAAATTACATTTGTGATGTAAAATCTTGGATGTATTTAGAAATATTGGACTAAATCACTGGCCCATATCTAGGTGGCCCTTGTCTTACCTAGTGAACAATATAATCTCAGGCGCTTTTCCCAAGATCCCTCCTCGCCCTGGCCGGATTTACTTATCAGGAGCCTATAGGCACAAAAAACTTGGTGCCCTTAAACTCATTCCTTTTAGCCCTTACTCCAAACCACACCCATTTTTAATTAAAGGGAGAAACGAATTAATGGAGGCCATAGACACTAGGTACCTGGGCGTACCAAATCATACCTACTGGGCCTGTTTAATGTTTTGAATGGCCTAAACTATCGTAGAATCGGATTGTACCGTCTATTGCCACTTTTAATTATACTGAAAAACATGAACTGTTTAAATATTCATTTGCTATATGGGATTTTAGAGATTGTTTAAAAATTTGATGTGCTGCAAAATAAATATCAAAGGGGCATTTAAAAGGTGTAGAAATTTACAGCTGCCCCTGGCACCCCTTGGTACATGCCTCTGTGCCTAATTCTCTTATTATTCCGGCTATAAGACTTGGCAGCTGCCACCTTGTGAGTGTTTATATGGATGTCTGCTGGATTTCTCCTGTGTTGCTGTAGCAGTTGGAGCCAAAGCGCGGAAGGTTTACATAGACCAAATGTTTCCATTAACCTTTGTTCCTGTACATTTTTTCAGAGCTCCAATAGATTTTGGACTTGCCAGACTCTACCTGCTGTTATTACAGAGCCCTGTGCACTGTACATTTAATTCCTACACCCATCACTCTGTATACATACAGTGTTTCTATCAATTGCTCTTCGGTCAGCCCAGCTCCTTCCATGGTGAAGCAGCAGCTTGTGAGTGGCTCTGAGAGAGGATTTATCATGGAGACTTCAGCCACCAGCTTTCTCTTCTGCTTGTGCTCCCCTAGAAACTAAAGTAGATGGAAATCAGTCAGGACTACAAGCAGCTTAATATAGACTTTGTATATACAAACCTGCAGAATGCAAAGGAGATACATATGTCCAAATGCACACTGCCAAATTAGCTCACCAGGTGCATCCAGACGGGTTTTTCACTTTCACCGTATACGCCAGTCATTTCTGGGCACACTGGATTTAGTTTAGTGTTCAACGTTTCGGTGCAACGTAGAGCACCTTCATCAGGAGATAATTTCTGGGCACACTGGATTTAGTTTAGTGTTCAACGTTTCGGTGCTACATAGAGAACCTTCATCAGGAGATCCCGATGAAGGTGCTCTATGTAGCACTGAAACGTTGAACAATAAACTAAAGAAATTGTTTTGATACAAATCCACTGTGCCCAGTAATTACTGTCCAAGTGTGAGACATTTGTATCTCCTTTGCAATGATGATTGTTATTTATTCTTAGCTATGAGTTTAACCTTTTCCCAGTGTGCGGACCAGTCAGATCCCTGGTTGGGATGTTGCACCAGGAAGCATCCCATCCCGCTGTGTCCTGAAGGTTAATGTTGCCTTTAGAATCCCAGCCTAAAATAATAACTGTGTCCCACACTCCCTGTAATGCGGAGATACTCTCAGTCCAGGTCATTGACAAACCAAATATTTCTGGCACCAGAAGGATGAGAAACATTTTGAAATATACATTAAATCCCAGGCTCCCAAACCAGATCCTGCCCACCCAGCACCGATCGCAATGGATCCAACATACCAACTGCTCCATTTAATAGAAGGCAGGTCTTTCCCTGGCACCACCTTGTCAGTATAGCAGGGCTCCTTTATATACAGGGCCATAGTTATAAAGGTGTGGTATCACTATTTTGCAGACCCTGCCGTTAACGCTCGTTGCCGAAATCGTAAATTTACGATAACTGCCATAAATCTACCATAGCGGTCATAAATCACGCGACTGTAGATCTAGGACCACGATCGTAGATTAACCCTGGCGGTATTTTGGTTTCGCAAGGTATTGTACGCACGAACGTTCACACATTTATGAACTGTAAATCGTAAATACGATAGCCTGCAAGTTTGCAGAATTGTGGGTTTTTAAATATGCCCCATAGAAAGTACCATAGACCTCCCAATAACAAAGGAATCTGCGGAAGTGTTCCCAAGTTTCCGGGAATTTCCAGAAACGTTTCCCATTTATTTTGAATGGACAAGTAATCATAGCCCAGTTGCCACTTTCTTGATTAAATGCAACTGGACTGGAGAGTAACTTACAGTGTCTGTCTGACACGCCCACAATTTCAAAATAAAAGCACAATAATAAAAGTACAAACATTTGTTATTTTGTTTTAAACTCCCCCAGACACATATTAACAGGTTTCTGCAGCCATGATGCCTTTCAAACTAAATTCAAAGTCTATAATTAAAGGAAAACTACACTGGAATGATTAAACTTCAAATGAAATACCTGGGACAGGGAGTTAGGATTGGTTATTCTGACCTCCCAAAATTGTTGGTTGAGGCGCTTCTACAGCACGTACTTGGTAGGTACAATCGTCGATGCCCCTACCCCAGTAGTTTTATCTGCCAGGTTAGTCCTGGGCATTCTTGTATTTAGCAGAAGCAGTTTTCCTAATGCTGGTGCTTCTTACAGAAACAAAATTGGGAGGTAGGAAAGAAATCATTAATGTTACCTCTCTGCCCCAGCTACCTTTTTGTTTGTCTGTTTTTTTTAATTTATAAGCACTTAAGTTCTCCTTTAAACTTTTCATTTCTAGTCACAAATTAAATTTATTAGGAATCTGCAAACTGACTCCTCAGCACTTATAAAAAGGCCCCAATCCTAATGGGTGGATGACCTCAGGGTCTTGTTTCTTGACCTGTGCATAGTTGTGTTGCCTAATCATCTAACACATTTATCTTTACTTGCCTATTATAGAACCAGAGGAATGCATGGCACTGCAAGGTCAGTTACAATACAAACACTGACCTCCCCGAGGAAATACTTAATGTAGCTAAAAATACCCAGAGAAGAATAAACTAGACTTTTAGAACTAGTAACATAACTAGTACCTGAGGAAGGGACAGGGTGTCCCGAAATGTCATTTTTCACAATAAAATTCTGGATTCACCTTTTGTAGTGTGCTCCCCTATATATTCTAGTGCTTAAGAATTGTCTGGCTCTAGGAGTGGAGGACAGGGGGGCCGCACCTACGGATCTGTCTGGCATAAAGCCAACAGCGGCGTGCTGGAGTGTGATCTGGACTGCTTTGTAACATAACTAGTAACATAGTGACCTTATTAGTAACATAACTAGTAACATAGTAACCTAAATAGTAACATAGTAAGCTCATCTAATAATACAACTAGTAACATAGTAACCTAAATAGTAACACAGTAACCTTTTCTAGTAATACAAATAGTAACCTTATCTAGAAATACAAACAGTAACCTAAATAGTAACCTTATCTAGTAACACAGTAACACAACTAGAATCATAGTAACCTTATCTAGTAACACAGTAACACAACTAGTAACATAGTAACCTTATCTAGTAATACAACTTGTAACATAGTAACCTTATCTAGTAACAGAGTAACACAACTAGTAACATAGTAACCTAAATAGTAACCTAGTAGCATAGCTAGTAACATAGTAACCTTATCTAGTAACACAGTAACGCAACTAGTAACATAGTAACCTAAATAGTAACATAGCAACTTTATCTAGTAACACAGTAACACAACTAGTAACATAGTAACACAACTAGTAACATAGTAACCTTATCTAGTAACAGAGTAACACAACTAGCAACATAGATGGTAACATAGTAACCTTATCTAGTAACAGATTAACACAACTAGTAACATAGTAACCTAAATAGTAACATAGTAACCTTATCTAGTAACATAGTAACCTTATCTAGTAACATAGTAATATAAATAGTAACATAGTAACCTTATCTAGTAACAGTAACACAATTAGCAACATAAATAGTAACATAGTAACCTTATCTAGTAACATAGTAACATAACTAGTAACATAGTAACCTTATCTAGTAACATAGTAACATAAACAGTAACATAGTAACCTTATCTAGTAACATAGTAATATAAATAGTAACATAGTAACCTTATCTAGTAACAGAGTAACACAACTAGAAACATAAATAGTAACATAGTAACGTAACTAGTAACATAGTAACCTTATCTAGTAACATAACTGGTAAGATAAGGCCATATTTAAAACGGCGTGGTATTGATATTTTACGATACCACGACTTTAAAGGGTATCTCCACTGGTGAATGAATTTTTTCCCATTCAGTTTAATTGAAGAACAGGAGGTAACAAAGCTGTGTCTTACCTCCCGTTCTTCAATAAAATGTTCAGGAGCCGGGAAGGAAGCTAAGGAGCTTATCCTGTCTCGCTCCACATCCTCTGACCTGGATTATTTGATCTTTTTACTGGTCTACTACAGGTTAAAAACACCTGAAGAGATCTGATTGGTTGCTGCCAATAAGAACACAGACAACATTTTTCCCTCCTATTGAACAGACCACATTGTTCTAGTTAATCCGGGATCCTTTCTGATTTGTTGTCTAGAAGGATTTTCCCCTTCATGAGATAACAATGCAGCGGCCCTTTGAAATCCTCTATTGTATAAATACATTTCAACATAATATATGGTAAAGTTAAACACATGAAGCTTGGATTAAAATTCCATTGGATCCATTGATCAGAATGAGATACAGTTTGTCTGTAGTTATAAATAACAGACTGTTTCATATTAAATATCTAAACAATAACCAGGATTAGCCCATTGGAGGTGCAGCTGCCTGGACATTACATCCAATTAGAACCATTGGGTACGTACAGGATTCTTCCCATTTCCACCAGCAGTGAGACAAACTGTCCAACATGGGGTTAAATAAAGATACTCGTATAGCAAGAGCACATTTACATCTCTGGAGACCCCTTAACATAAACCAAGCCCCTAAAATCACGCCCATATATTTATTTTATTTGGGGGGTGACAATGTGCTGAAATGTATAAACTGCAAAAACATTCACTGTCTAAATATTATAATGAACTACAATGCAGGGGGTGTCAGTTTCTTAAAAACCAGATGGGCTGCAAGTAAAAGTAAATACAGTGGAGGTATAAAATTGGGTTGGAGATTAACAGCCGTCCCTACAAACCCTAATGCCCCTTGGCACATGTGATAGTTATTAGCAGGACTGTAGTGATTGCACACTGATTGCACACTATTGCACACTATTGCACACTGATTGTCTTTGAGCTCCAATCACCATAAGTCATTTTTGCTACATGTGTTTTTCTTATATGTGGTTCATTTTAAACAGATCTTGTAACCATATGTTTTGCCTTTAACATACGGGGGTTTTACGCCCCACATTAAGGTTTGCCCCACTATATACAGCACGGCTTCATACAAACCGACTGCGTAGGGTTGGATACGCTACTTCCAAACAGATTTGCAAATGGCGCTGGCCCCTTTAAAGGAGTTAAACCCACACTAGGGCTAGGCCATACTAGCACGTTTTTCGCGCGTTTGCACACGCGTTTTGTGCCCGCGATTTTCGATAAATTGGAAATCCCCGGAACGAAAAAATTCCTGCGATTTCCGATGTGCGTGCGATTGCGCATACGTTTCAGCTTCGGTAACGCATGCATTCACCATTTTTGATGCGTTAGCGCATGTGTTTCGCATGCGCA
The DNA here is from genome assembly GCA_019447015.1 of Hymenochirus boettgeri. Lineage (NCBI taxonomy): Eukaryota > Metazoa > Chordata > Amphibia > Anura > Pipidae > Hymenochirus > Hymenochirus boettgeri. Next base: position 13,622,531 of record CM033476.1, on the reverse strand, counting down.
AACGCAAACCACACGAGAATCCTGCACACAATCGCACGCAATAAAACTCGTGATTGCGTGCGTGATTTGGTACGTTGTAGTGTGACCTTAGCCAATATTACATTGGGAAGAAAGGGATTTTCCCTCATTTCTGCTATACGGACTGTATTGCATTTATTGGTTAAACAGCAAGTCCGCATTAATGTATAAAGGTTAAGAAGTGTAAACAGTGCAAATCTCTTTCCAATACAGCAGAATGAAGGGAACCCTGCAGAACTACTTACACTGCCATAAGAAACATGAACACCAGAGGGCGCTGGAGTGAAACTAACCAAACAGCAAAAACAAACAAAAAAAACCAAACGGTTTCCATTCCGCTCGCTGTTATTCTGCAGATTCCAGGACTATTACTAATTGTAAAAAGAAACGAGACCCATTTATTGTTTCATCCAATAAAGAAAAGGAGATACGGGAACATCTTTAACGCAAGGACTATAAACTGAGCTGTAAACGTATAGAAAGAATAGAAGGGTAAACAAATAAAGGAAGGATTCCCATGATAGAAAGTGGGTGAACAGGCTCCTCCCACCCCCGGAGAGATGGAATCTTTACATAATGAGTCATAACATTCCCACCTGTCTCCATGGGAGGATATCCTGAGAACACTGTCTCCAGAGTACACATGCTGAGACTCTAGGATCTGAGAGTCATGACTCAGAGGTACTGCTGGGATTTGTAGTTCAGCCAGAGGTTACAGTTTCCTGTATTGTGGGTCCGGATGACGCACAAACACAATCAGGGTTTGTATAGAACAGAGAAATACAAAACAACAACTCCCAACGTACCCCTTGACTACAGCCTATGGTCATTACGACTGGCTAGATACTAGCAGACTTTTTATCATGTGTGAATTCCCCTTTAAATGATCTAGGAAGCGGGAGAAGCATCCAGTCCACGTTAATTACTGATTCGCCAACGTCTTGTTATAATTCACACACATCATTATAAATTATAATGTATCTTGTAGGTAATCCAGGCTCCTACAGTCTATGGCTTACCCGGATTTTGATGGCTGGGTTCTTTACGTAAATATCTCTCATAGCCAGTACAGTTCTCTCGGATGCGTATTCCTGCAGAAGGGCCATGACTTTAATTGTATTGTCCTCGGTTAGGGTAGGGCCGTACTTTTCATACAGGATCCTCAGTGGAACTACCTTCTCTACAAGGAAAACAGCAGAATCACAATGGAAAAAATGAAATATTTTACTCTGTGTCGCCCTGAGAAAGTTTTGCCACAATCCCCAGAACATGTGCTTACTAATTCCATTTAAAGGGCATCTAATACATTACAATATTCCCACCAGGGGCGTAAGGTACATGGTTCCAGCACCACCACCCCCCGCGAGATTGGAGGCGGGGCCCCTGCATTTAAACAGCTGGTCACGTGTATGAAGGCACGATCAGCTGTTTAAAAGACTTTTTGCATGTTTCCTTCATGTTTAAAAACAGCTGATCCCGGAGGTTGTGGTGGTCCCTCTTACCATCCAGGCCCCCTGATGGTCACAGGGGGAGCGGTAGTTACACCACTGTTTCCCAACTATCACTGTACCATTTTTTTGTAGATCTGTTCCCTATTTCCCCTAAATATCTAAGCCACCTTACATTTCAGCTGTCTATCAAGTGCCTTATTACCCTAAATTCTCCTGCTGTGTGTAGTTTTGCTGTAACAGCAATGGTGACAGTTGGTACATGAACTGCATGGTGAGATTCGGCTCCGGGAGGAAGTGAAACACGTCAGGGGACTTTTTATCTTTTAATTTTATTTCGCACCCCCTACCACCGAGCACGGCCATGCGCGACAAACAGTTGTTCATTGATCCTCCATTTGGGGCAATAATCAGGCCTTGTGCTGTACAGACTGAATAAACATCCTTGATAAATGTAAAATGTACTGGATAAATGTTATTCCCCCATCCCCGTTATAGACATTATACAGAAGTAAGACATTGCTCCCGGGATTCTGTAAGAGATTTTCAGATGATAAAATGATTGTTGATGTCTCCGTGACCTGGCCGATTTGGCAGGACAGAAACATCTCTAGCGCTATGGCTATATTAGGAATTGGAAAGCCATTGGGGCGTGAAACATGGGATTTCATTTGAGAAGCAGAAAGAATCATGGGAAAAGACACGGATTGCAAAGTCAGGAAATGGGAAGCATTATCGCACTAGTAAATAATAACTTGTGTCCTCCGCAAATGGATTTATCATTGGACAAGATGGCTTCACTCTACAATCCCAGAACACCCCTGAATGGAGATCAGAGATGGTAAACATGTATTAGAGATATTATTCATCTTACCTTCCTGAGAGGACAGCGTCAAATTGAGAAGGTCCTTCGTGCCACACTCCGCCTCCACTCGCCCATTGTACGTGGTGGTTCGCGCACACAGCATGAGGCGACATTTTTTCTCTTCCTCCGTGTTATTGGTGATCACAGCGAACACATCAAAGTCATTGCCCTTGTCCATTCCTTCAGACCCTTTGATCTTCATAGTGATTTCAGCTGGAGAACTATCTTCTACTTCAACTAGATTAGATTTATTGGCCTTTTCAAACACCCTCCTCTCGTCTTCTGAGCCTGGAAAGATAAGGGTTCCTCAATAAACCAGGTCAATAGAAAAAAATGATACAGAAACATGGACAAACAGGACAACATGGACATTGTTTATTATTCACAACCCTTCTCCCCACACAGTCTCCTTTCTGTTCTTCAGAATTTCCATTGTCCTCAAAGGACAGTAAGAAGAAGTCTTCTACCAGGTATAACCGACCACAATCCTCCATCATTGTATGATAAACGTTCCTGCACATGGACATTTAAAATGAACTGTACATGCTATAGCCATGGTCAGATAATCCAAACATACCTAGAATCCTGTCTAGGCCCCACAAAGCACAGCAGGGCCCAGTGAGGCAGTAGTTGGCATTCCGATTTTGCTATCGTCCAAAAATGGTTAATCTTGTCCCTTTATCACCACTCAAAACGTCTGTCCATGTGTACCAGGCCTTATAGATATTCTCTCTTTATACGTTAACTTGTTTATGTCTCTATTGAGCTTTATAACAGTATAAAATAGCACAGCGTTGGTAGCTTAGAATGAGGTGAGCTGAGGATAACTTTGTGCGTAATGATGTGGTAGACAGGGTCACACTTACCCTCAGGATACTTGTAGCTGAGCGTTATATCTTCTCGCTTATCATTTCCCACTGCTTTGGTGCTGATCTTCTGACCCACAAGTGAAATGAAATGTGTTTTCCTGACAGATCCGTCTTTCTGTTCGACATAATAAACAGCATCGGCGTTCACTTCAGCAAAGACAAACATGACATCATACTTTAAATGTATGTCACCCTCTTTCACCGCAATCACAGGAGCTGGACCACAACAGTAGGTTCCTGGTGAAGAAAAGAATTTTAAACACCTTATAGCATGAAGCACAGAAGGTAGGATGTAAGAAAGAAATGATAATGAATTAAATAGACACATGATTATGATAGGGAAACATAATGGGGCTATCGACACTATGACAAGGAACAGAAATCCTCAACAGGCAAAGTCACGTCTAGGCAGGAATGTCCACCCTGAAAACAGCACATTATTACCTGCATTACTAACCAGATATTAAAGGATAATTAATGCCTCAATTCTGGCAAAATAAGCTGGCCCCTCCCTATATGCAGTCAATCATCCTCTGCACATGCTCAAACTTATTAAAAGCTCATTGAGCTGCGGGAGGAAGCAGATCCCTTTGCCAGAAAGAAATATAACTTATTATTAAATATCTGGTTACATGCATGTAATAAACTGGGAAAAATAGACGTTGGGTTGCGAGCAGATAACTGACAATTCGCCAGTTTTTTGTTTTAAGGGTGAACATGCCTTTAAATGAAATCTACCAACCTTACAAAGGGAGATTCTGAATGTTCTGAAATTGAAAACATTCAACAACCTTTTACTGCACAGCGGAGAAACATTCTAACCTCACAAACAAGAACTGATCTAAACTGCCAAAGAGTTTTCCTCTTGGGATGGCTACGTCTGTTTTAAAAATTCCTCCGCAACAAACAGAAGATAGAAAGAGCCAGCAGACCTGGGCATTCGGACCATATAGGAAATCTGTACCAAATATCAGAAACATGACGTGATCCGTCTTTTCTTAGAACCCACAGTATATTATTTTCTATTCTTTGTCTTCAGCTAGGAAGACCTCGGACTACAATAATCACCATTTAAAAGCTTCTATACAGGTCGCGTTTTAATAGCCAGGAAATTTTTGCACGTGGCATTTATTTTGGGGTGGGCGGAAAATTTTTCCACCTTGCCCAATCTTCATTTTTCCGATAAAATTCTCGATATTGTTGAACGGACGATCAGAAAACTGACATAGAATTTATCAATATTTTGGGTGATTCAATCAAATACATTGAATCGCCCAAAATTTTAATAATGTTCAATAATGCATGCTTAAAGCTTAATACAGATAGGAATCCAAAATATAATGACCAATGCAGCTCTGGGTTGGAAACCTACCTTGAACAGATCTGCAGGGAGTTTGTATGTTCCTCCAATTGTAAAGCAATGTGCTATATATGAAATAAAATCTCTGGCTTAAGCATGTCCACTTGTATTGCACTACTGGGTCAGGGGGAGGATGCTGCATCATAAGCCCTTTAATCATTTTAACGATAGCCACAAGCCTATATGTTCTCTCCCAACAGTGTGCACAGACGGAGAAAAGGACAAGGAATTACTGCAGGTCTGTAACTAGCTTTATTAAAAAAGAGTTTTTTCGTGTGTGGGGATTATGATACAGCTCATGATTTCTCTGTCACAGCTAAGGAACAAACAAGGAAGTGAAACTTTACATGCCTATAACTTTGGGTTCACAGCAGCATCATCTTATGCTTGTTTGAAAGGTGTGATAGTGCTTTTTTCAATGGTCCTTGTATTGTATTGGAAAGCCATCTCTGGTAAGTACTGTGGCACAGATCTTGTTCCTGCTATCACCTACCCTCGCTTTTTTCTTGTGGAGTTGGATCTACAACCTGCCACCCATTGTAAAACTCTCCTAAGTCTGGACGTCCATCCATGCCCTCTACCCAACAGTGGAAGTTCCTTTAAACCAAGAGAAAGACAAACAGAATCAGTAAACAGATTTTTATGTGCTAACACAGTTTGGCTCGTTATGGTTATTGATACATCTCAGACATGAACTCACGTCCTCACCAGATTATGTCTTTGTGCTTTTTCTGCCGTTTCCCGTTCTCATCTAGTACAGCTCAATCAGTATTTGCTGTTGGTGTCATGGCGGAGTTGTGTTGGTTATCACACGGGAAGGGTACCCAGGCACCGCAAGACTATGGGAAAGTAGATGGACCCTGTTTTTTTGACCACCTTGCTCAGATAAGATCTTTACTATCCTAGAGTTGATAGCTTTGCATAGACACGTATCCTAGTGAAATCCAACAAATCCCACAATTCCATAAATCCTGCCCAAAATCATGTATGTTGACCTCACTCATTCCTTCCATGATGAGATGCTCACCTGAACAGGCCACAGCAGCATAGACCCACACTGTCCATATCTCACCGGCTGGCAACTTAATTTCTTCCACACGCCTTAGGATGTCCACCTTCCCATCCGAACATGGGGTTGATGCCATCATCAACCTGTTATCCCAGCGTCCAAAAAACACCACTTTGTCTAGCGTTCCAGTCCACCTAACAGATGAAACATAAGGGCACATAAGAGGTCTGTGTATGGCAGGTTTAAAAGACAACTACACTGTAAAAATGTAATTATTTAAAATGAAAAGTAAATGGGACAGGGATTGTTTTGTTAAGCAGCTACAGCACTAACAGTTTTCAACTGCCAGGTCAGTGCCCTGGGCCTTCCTGTATTAAAGATAGAGCTGAAGCACCCAGAAAACCTGGCAGTAGCAGTTTTCTTCAATTGGATGATTGTGTCTCCCTGTGCTAGAGGGAATGGGCAATAAAATGGGAAGTGGAAGGAGGAATTTTTTAGGGAAGAATTTCATAGAAATACAAGTGACAAATTAAATTATTTGCCAGTTTCTGTCCTTCCAATATCAACACTAGAGATGTTCGAAATTGCTGAGTTTTGTTACGTTTTCGAATTTTCGAAATTTTTGGAAAGTTCGAAAGCTCGAGTTTCGATTTCCGAAAATCGTCTACTTTCGCTTTTCTATAATTGTCTACTTTCGATTTCCGAAAATCGTCTACATTCGCTTTTCTATAATTGTCTACTTTCGGTTTTCGATAAAAATAGAAAAATTCTAAACCCTCAATTCGATTAGAACCCACCATTGACATCTCTAATCACACCAATGTTAAGTTACTACCATGGCCACTAACCACCCGACCTAATTATACCAGGGTCATTGCGACGAGAGCAATCTTAATTGAGTCAGTTTAGAAACTACGTCGGTGTTTGTCTAAAATCTGGAGACAACATGTCAAAATCCCATCTTCAACTGTTAGAAGAGAGAAGAAGGAAGCAAAAGGTCAGAAGGACAAGGGAATAAGACACTGTCACATTTAATCAGCTGAAACTTCACCAACCTTGTCAATGTTCAACTTTATAGTAAATATTTTAAAGGAGCAAGTCCATCCTAAAAACCTTAATCAGTGTTTAAAACGTCCCCGCAATCCATTGGTTTCGCAATGTTTTTAGGTCAAGATGCCCCTGAACCTGCCATACCTGACCTGGTCCCTCGCGTGCTCATTCTCATCTCTACATCCCATTTCCTGGTTGCGTCTGTCATATAGGCGTGACGTACCATCCACGCCAAATCGCCCTGACAGCCGCGACCAGAAGTGAATGGTGGGGTAAGCGCAGAGAAACCACTGCCCTGTTATGAAGGGATGCCGTCAGGTGTTAAGTCCCTACAGGGAATCTGTTGAAACTTAGATTTATGGCGAACCCAAGGTTTGGGGGGGGGGGGGGGGTTAAACATTTAGAGATTTAAACCTTTTTGTCGGGATGATACACTAAATCTCTAATTTTCATATACCATGGAAAATATTTCAGAAGATGTTTCCAGAAGCATCCTCCTATCCGCACCCCGTCTCTATAACTGACACCCGGTCTCTATCACTAGCACCCCGGTTCTATAACTGACGGTCCTACTCGACCGGTTGCTTATAAACAGAACCCGGTCTAACTAGAACACAGCCCAGTCTTATAAACAGAACCACGGTCTCTATAACTAGCACCCCGGTCTCTAATAATAGCACCCCGGTCTCTATATACTAGCAACCCCGAGTCTCTATTACTAGACCCGCGTCCTCTATACAGCAACCCCGCACGGTCTCTATAAAAGCACCACCGGTCTCCTATAAATAGCACCCCAGTCTCTATACCCGCACCCCGGTCTATAAAGCTAGCCACCCCGGTTCTCTTAAAAAACAGCACCCCGGTCTCTATAAACAGCACCCCGGTCTCTATAAACAGAACCCAGGTCTCTATAAACAGAACCCCGGTCTCTATAACACCGAACCCGGTCCTATAACGCGTCTCTTATAACCAGCACCCCGGTCCTTATAAGCACCGGTCCTATACAGCACCCCGGTCTATCAATAGACCGTAACCCTAGCATAACCCGCCCTAAGCCGCCCCTCTCTATAACTAGCACCCCTGTATCTATAACTAGCACCCGGGTCGCAACCCGGTCTCTATAATAGACCCGCCCATAAAGTTGCCACCCCGTCCAATAGCCCCTGCTATAACCAGCAACCCCGCGGTCTCTATAACAGCACCCCGGTCTCATACCCAGCACCCCGGTCTCTATAAACTAGCACCCCGGTCTCTATAACAGCAACCCCGGTCTTCTATAAACGCACCCGGGTCTCATAACTCAGCCACCCCGGTCTATACTGCACCCGTCTCTATAACTAGCACCCGGTTCTCTATAACTAACAACCCCCGGTCTCTATAACTAGCAAGCCGGTCTAAACTAGTACACGTTTTAGCACACCTCTCTGAACCCGGTCTCGATAAACTAGCACCCGCGTCTCTATAAATAGCACCCCGGTCTCTCATGAAAGCACCCGGTCTCATAACTAGCACCCAGGTCTCTATGAACTAGCACCCCGGCCTCTATAAACAGAAACCCCCGGTCTCTATAACTAGCACCCCGGTCTCTATAAAAAGAACCCGCGGTCTCATAACAGGCCCCCGGTCTCTATAAACTATCACCCGCCAACCTAGCACACCCCGGTCTCTATAAACTAGACCCCGGTCTCTATAAACTAGAACCCCAGGTCTCTATAAACTAGCAACCGCTGTTCTCTATAACTGAGCACCCCGGTCTCTAATACTAGCACCCCGGTCTCTATAACTAGCACCCCGGTCCTATACTAGCACCCCGGTCTTCTGCTAACTCCATAACAGCACCCCGGTCTCTTAACTAGCACCCCGGTCTCATATAAACAGCACCCCGGCTCTATACCTCACCCGCTCTATAAACAGCCCCGCCGGTGCTGTTAGTATACCTGTGATGCCAGTGTTTCATTAGGACAGTTTTCACCAGAGAACCATTTATATCACACAATGAATGACCCGCTAAATCACCCCGTCTACTGACCCGTCTATAAACTAGCCCCCGGTCTTATAGCACCGTGCTCTTAACAAATACGTCTAATCCTAGCACCGAGGTCCTGTAACCGGTCTCTATAACTAGCACCCCGAGCGCCCGGTTCATACTAAACACCTGGTCTCTCTGACCCCCAACCTTCCACACCCGGTTATAAGCACCCCGGTATCTACTAGCCCGTCTATAAAACCCGGTCTACTGCACCCCGCTCTATACACCCGGTTACGCCGTCTCGAGAACTAGCACCGTCTAGAACCACCCCGGGTTTTTAACTGCCCGGTATCTTAAACAGACCCCGGCTCTATAACTAGCAAACAACCCCGGTCTCTATAACTAGCACCCCGGTCTCTATAACCAGCACCCCGGTCTCTATAACTAGCACCCCGGTCTCTATAACTAGCACCCCGGTCTCTATAACTAGCACCCCGGTCTCTATAACTAGCACCCCGGTCTCTATAACTAGCACCCCGGTCTCTATAACTAGCACCCCGGTCTCTATAACTAGCACCCCGGTCTCTATAAACAGCACAATAATGGGTAAATCCATTGGGAGCAACAGGATTACCCTATTATAATTAGTGCGGTAGGAGTGTTCCCAACTGATCGGCGTGTTGCAAAGGACTGTAGTCGGCACTCCGATCGTCGGGTTGTATTGGCTTCCCTTACTTTAAGTAGAGGGTAGCCATTACGATCATGCGGGTGGTGGCCGCACAAAAGCGATCGATCCACAGACCGCGTATGGTGACGTGGGTCCCACAGCATGTGTGCCAACGATGCCAAGTGATCCAGATACCAATGTGATCTGTAGGGCACACATGGTGGAATTGCATGTGTATTATGGTAACCTTTAGGGATGTATATTATAGGTGATACCTAGCGTTCATCTGTTGGCCGCGCTTACAATCGATCTCAGCTGGGTCATCGGTTAAAGTTATCCTTAGCCAAACTGATCGATTTTATACAAATTGACACAGCTGGTCATCCATTTAATTGTTTTGGGACGATTGGCTGGCTTACGTTCTTTGTGGTGTGTGTGATGGCCGGAATATTTGGATGGCGTGCACAGCCTTAAAACTATTGTTAATACAGTAAAACGCTGTTTGAGAGACTGGCTAAAACTTTAGGTGAAACATGTATATTTAATAACCTCCAAATTAACTCTGGAAAAATCACCTTACACAACTCAACCTATGACATTAAACTTGAATTCAGACGTGTAATGAAGAATCGGCCAATGGCCCTCCCTCAAGATGGTTGAAACTGTGACTGGTGACTCTGATATTCCTTATTCAGATAAAATAAATAATGATCATTCTAAGCCGCTCCATACCTGGACTCTAATGCACCATGTGGACGGCCACCTTGACACAAATTTGATGAATTCTATTTGATAGATTGAACGTTTTAAAGGACGGGTACCTTGAATCTGTAAGTGGCAGGATTTGGCCATTTAAACAGATGTTGAATTACAAGGCCAGCTCTATCAGGCTTCACCTTTGATTAAGCTCAAGTGCTGATCATGCAAAATATTCAGTCGAGCAATGTGTTTTTCTGCCTTTGTGTCTTTGACCTTCTCACATACAAACATGCTCTCCTGGTCCTTCCCACTAAGTTTAGGGTTCTCCTAAGCCTTAGAACTATTATAAAGGATTGATATGCCAAAGGGCGACGCAGTGGATCCTCGTTGTCTGGGGGAGTTCTGTATTCGAATTGAAATGAATGAAATTGTTTCCCAAGGTTTCTTACTTTGGATAAAAGATATTTTTAGTTTACTTCATGTCTGTCTTTTCTGCTTGTTTTTATTTCCTGCTCCCCGCTTGGGCTTTGAGCAATGCTTTGCAAGTGATTCGGAAACCCAAAACAGGGTAACCAATTAAAGGCCAGGGGTGTTACGGATGATTAGATTACGGGTTTGCAATTAAGTGTACAATTTATTAAAACAGATATTTGAACACTTTTCCTCTGCATAACTGGATCCCTTGAATGTTAAAGGGCGACTGTGGTCTCAAACAGATTAGGTTAAATGAAAGCCCTGCCAGTATTTCCTTTATTAATGAAGCGACCAATCACATCTCTGGATCACCGGAGAATGATATGAGGGTAAAACTTCCTGCTTCAGTAGGTTGAGTGACCTTGAGTGACATCACCTTATCTCTGCCGCCCTTGCCCAGGGGAGAAAGCATGTTCCATAAAGAACTTAATGCTGGGAAATCGGAAGTACCTGGAGGGAAAAAAATGACAGTTGAGAAGGGGAGAGCCTATTCATGCAGGCAGGTGGTTCAACATGACTACAAAGCTGGACATGGCTGTGAAAACAGGAAGTGTTTAAGCAGGAAAGTAACATTGCTAACATTTCCCGCAATAACTTCTGCACAAATTGTAACTAGAGATGTGATTTCGGTTTTATTTTTTAGAGTAAGATGAGCGTTTGTATATACCGGTAATTCTCTAATAGTTCGAAGAATTGAACCACAGTTACACCCTTAAGCTTGGGTATACACAGGACCAATGTTTCAAAGATGAAGGACGCATTGGTGTAAGTTTCGTTGTGATGGACCGCCATACACCTAATGATTGATGTTTCAGACTTCATTGCTTAGTACAGGGACCTGACTGCAAACGAGGGAAAATGTCTGTTCAGCCAATTCCGTTGTGGAACGCTAGTTGGCATCGGAAATAGATCATTTACGGACGCAACACGCAAGTGCCCGAAAAAGGATCATTCCTGTCTGAACACACAAACCAGCCTTTATCGTTAATGTGTGTATCCAGCTTTAGAGAGATACCTGATGTGACAGAAAGTGAATTTGGGTTGATACCAGAAAGAGACATCCAATATAGATGCGTTGTGTAAAGGACTGACATACATAGTTGGTGGGTTCAGTGGATTGACTGTTGTTTGTTATTAGACGCACTATCGAGCCAGTTATAAACGAAAAATGATCGGACAGTCAGACAGAAAAATTATCCCAGCGCTTGCATAGTGGCCGCACGGATGTTGTTATTAGTCATTGGTACTTCGATAGGACGTGCCTGATTGGCTGCCACCATCATGCAAGCCCATTCTAGTGGGGGTGGGATGTGTTGGGTAGCCACAAGGACACATTAGAAGTGTGACAGTAACAGGATGCTGTAGATTATTCCTACATGTCATTGCTAGTAAGCAAAACCACTTGCTATTATTTATAAGTTATTCTAGTTGGGGACACATCCCAGGTTGGCTAAGTTCTTAAGTTACAGGTCTCTTCCACTTTAGTACGAGGAGGCGCGGCACACAGGGTTAGGATGCGGTATATAAAATTAAGGGACACAGCAGCTGCAAATGTATTAGGAAATAATGGTGCTTTATTACATGATATACAGCGTTATTTACAGCTCCTCAACGTCGGATTGTGGCATCTTGGCCCAGACCACCCTGGGAGTCAGAAGAGGAGGTTTTTTGGAGAATGTTCACAGCACTGTGCTCCTCTCTCGAGGGAAAGTTAATGCTCATTCAGTTTAAGAATCCTGAGGCCACAGGGTAACGCGTTGATATCAATATATGTGAATACAGAAAGCTCACGTTATACGTCATAATACGTTTTGGAGAGGGAAGGCGGTGGGAGATTTAATCGCCATTTAGAGCATCGTCTTCTCATTGGAAGAGGGGCGATTGATAATGTTCTTGTAGCATTTCACTGAGTCTAGCGGTCACTTTTCGAAAATCCAACTATCAGCTTGAGCAGACCAGATTGCTTGTGGCATAGGTGACCTGCTCTTTCTTCCCCCCCCCCCCTCAACTCCTTCGGGCATCCGGCCGGGATCCACGGGGCATCCTGAAAGGTGAGAAATTAAAGGTATCACTTAACTGTCTGTCCGAGAGAAATTGGGCTACCATTTTACTTGGCTGGTATCTAGAGGATTGCTACGGTAAGCTAGGACACACGTTGAAATCTTTCCTCTGACTGGGCCAAGCGAGGGTTTAGAATGGTCGGCCAGAGGAAGGATGTCGGTCGAGGCAAAAAAAGCAGCAACCCTACGGACAGTTAGGCGAGAATGATTTGTGGTCCATAGGTTGTGATTTTCCCCGACCTGTCGATCGGTTCGATACGATTTGGACGAAAACCGAACGTTGCGATGGTCCGGCCCCGTAACAAGCCACCATACAATAATTTTGCCGGACCGAAACACTGAAAAAGTCCGGCCGGGCCAGGAATTATGCATGGTATGTCGGTAGAATTGAAATGACAATCAAATGTTTCCTTTGTAGGAAAAATTACCCTTTGGATGTAAAATCTTGGATGTATTAGAAATATTGGACTAAATCACTGGCCCATATCTAGGTGGCCCTTGTCTTACTAGTGAACATATAATCTCAGGCGCTTTTCCCAAGATCCCTCCTCGCCCTGGCCGGCGATTTTATTAGCAGGAGCTTATAGGCACAAAAAACTTGGTTTGCCCTTAAACTCATTTACTTTTAGCCCTTACTCCAAACCACAACCCTCATTTTTAATTAAAGGGAGAAAGAAACGATAATGGAGGCCATAGACACTAGGTACCTGCGGCGTACCAAATCATACTACTTGGCCTTTAATGTTTTGAATGGCCTAAAAACTATCGAGAATCGGATTGTACCGTCTATTGCCACTTTTAATTCTACTGAAACACATGAACTGTTAAATATCATTTGCTATATGGGATTTAGAGAGTGTTTTTAAAATTTGAGTGCTGCAAAATAAAATACAAAGGGGCATTTAAAAAGTGTAGAAATTTACAGATGCCCCTGCACCCTTGGTAAATGCCTCTGTGTGCCAATCTTTAGTTATCCGGCTATAAGACTGGCGCAGATGCCACCTTGTGATGTGATATGGATGTCTGCTGGATTCTCTGTGTGCTGTAGCAGTGGAGCCAAAGCGCGGAGGTTTACATAGACCCAAATGTTTCCATTAACTTTGTTCCTGTACATTTTTTTCAGAGACTCCAATGATTTTGGACTTGCCAGACCGACTCTACCTGCTGGATTACAGAGCCCTGTTGCACTGTACATTAATCCTTACCCATCACTCTGTATACATACAGTGTTCTATCAATTGCTCTTCGGTCAGCCCAGCTCCTTCCATGGTGAAGCAGCAGCTTGTGAGTGGCTCTGAGAGAGGATTTATCATGGAGACTTCAGCCACCAGCTTTCTATTCTGCTTGTGCTCCCCTAGAAACTAAGTAGATGGAAAGCAGTCAGGAATACAAGCAGCTAATATAGACGTTGCTATATACAAACCTTGCGAATGCAAAGGAGAGATACATATGTCCAAATGCAACACTGCCAATTAGATCACCAGTGTGCATCCAGAAGGGTTTTTTCACTTTCACCGTATACGCCAGTCATTCTGGGCCACACTGGATTTAGTTTAGTGTTCAACGTTTCGGTGCAACGTTAGGAGCACCTTCATCAGGAGATAATTTCTGGGCACACTGGATTTAGTTTAGTGTTTAAAGTTTCGGTGCTACATAGGAGAACCTTCATCAGGAGATCCGAGAAGGTGCTTATGTAGCACTGAAAGTTGAACAAAAACTAAAGAAATTGTTTTGATACAAAATTCCACTGGGCCCAGTGAATTACTGTCTCCAAGTGTGAGACATTTGGATCTCCCCCGTTGCAATGATGAGTGTATTATTCTTAGTATGAGTTTAACTTTCCCAGTGTGGGACCAGTCAGATCCCTGGTTGGGATGTTGCACCAGGAAAGCATCCCATCACGATGTGTCCTGAAGGTTAATTTGCCTTTAGAATCCCAGCCTAAAAATAATAACTGTGTCCCACACTCCCTGTAATGCCCGGGAGGAGATACTCTCAGTCCAGTCATGACAAAACAAAATTTCTGCACAAGAAGGATGAGAAACATTGAAAATATAAATTAAATCCAGGCTCCCCAAACCAGATCTGCCCACCCAGCACCGATCGCCAATGGCTCCACATACCAAACTGCTCCAAGTTAAAGAAGGCAGGTCTTTCCTGCACCACCTTGTCAGTATAGAGGGCTCCTTTATATACAGGGCCATTTAGTTATAAGGTGTGGTATCACTATTTTGCAGGCCCTGCCGTTAACGATCGTTGCCGAAATCGCTTAAATTTACGGATAACTGCCAAAATCTACCATAGCGGTCATAAACATCACGCGACTGTAGTGTAGATCTAGACCACGATCGTAGATTAACCCTAGGCGGTCGTTTATTTTATGATTTTGGTTCGCAAGGTATTGTACGCACGAACGTCACAAATTTATGAACTGTAAATCGTAAAGACGTTTAGCCTGCAAGTTTGAGAATTGTTGGGGGTTTTAACATAGCCCCTAGAACAGTAACAATAGACCTCCCAAGAACAAGGAATCTGCGGAAGTGTTCCCAAGTTTCCGGGAATTTCCAGAAACGTTTCCCATTTATTTGAATGGACAAGTAATCATAGCCCAGTTGCCACTTTCTGATTAAATGCAACTTGGACGCGAGAGTAACTTACAGTGTCGTTATGAAACGCCCACCAATTTCAAAATTAAAAAGCAAATAATAAAAGTACAAAATTTGTATTTTGCTTTTAAAACCCCCAAGACACATATTAACAGGTTTCTGCCAGCCATGATGCCTTTCAACACTAAATTCAAGTCTTAATTAACAGGAAAACTACACGGAATGATTAAACTTCAATGAAATACATGGGACAGGAGTTAGGATGGTATTCTGACCTCCCAAAATTGTTGGTTAGGCGCTTATACAGCACGTACTGGTAGGTACAATCGTCGATGCCCCTACCCCAGTAGTAGTTTTATCTGCAGGTTAGTCTGGGCATTCTGATTTAGCAGAAGCAGTTTCCTAAGGTGCTGCGACAGAAACAAAATTGGGAGTAGGAAAGAAATCATTAATGTTACCTCTCTGCCCCAGCAGCTAGCTACCTTTTGGTTGTTGTTTTTTTTTAATTTATAAGCACTTAAGGTCCCTTTAAATTTTCATTTCTAGTCACAATAAAATTTATTAGGAATTGCAATGACTTCCTCAGCACTTATAAAAGCCCAATCCTAATGGGTGGATGGACATCAGGGTCTTGTTTCTTGAACTTGCATTAGTGTGTTTGCTAATATCAAAACAATTTATTCTTTACTTGCCTATTATAGAACCCGAGGAATGCATGGCACTGAAGGTCAGTTACAATTACACACACTGACCTCCCCGAGGAAATACTTAATGTAGCTAAAATACCAGAGAAGAAGATAAACTAGACTTTTAGAACTAGTACATAACTATACCTGAGGAAGGGACAGGGTGTCCCGAAATGTCATTTTTTCACAAATTAAAACATCGGGATTCACCTTTGGTAGTGTGCTCCCATAATATTCTAGTGCTTAAGAATGTATGGCTCTAGGACGTGGAGGGACAGGGGGGGCCGCACCGAGGATCTTTGTCTGGCATAAGAGCAACAGCGGCGTGCTGGAGTGTGTCTGGATGTTTGTAAACATAACTAGTAACATAGTGACCTTATTAGTTAACAGAACTAGTAACATAGTACCTAAATAGTAACTAGTAAGCTCATGCTAATGAAACAATAGTAACATAGTAACCTACAATAGTAACACAGTAAATTTATAGTAATACAAATAGTAACATATCTAGAAATACAAAACAGAACCTAAATAGTAAACTTATCTAGTAACACAGAACACAATAGAATCATATAACCTATCTAGTACACACAGTAACACAACTAGTACATAGAACCTTATCCTAGTAAGACAAACTTGTTGTACATAGGAACCTGATCTAGTAACAGAGTAGTAACACAACTAGTAACATAGTAACCTAATAGTAACCTAGTAGCATAGCTAGAACATAGTAACCTTATCTAGTCACACAGTAACGGCAATAGTAACATAGTAAACTAAATAGGTAAATAGCAACTTTATCTAGTAACACAGTCGTAAACACAAACTAGTACATCGTAACACAAAATAGTAACATAGTAACCTTATCTAGTAACAGAGTTAGTAACACAACTAGCAACAAAGATGGTAACATAGTAACCTTATCTAGTAACAGATTAACACCACAATAGTAACATAAAACTAAGTAGTAACATAGTAACCTTATCTAGGAACAAGTAACCTATATAGTAACATAGAATATAAATAGTAAACATGTAACCTTATCTAGTAACAGTAAACAATTAGCAAAATAAATAGTAACATAGTAAACCTTATCTAGTAAACATAGTAACATAACTAGTAACATAGAGTAACTTATATAGTAACTGTAACATAAACAGTTACATAGTCACCTATCTAGTAACATAGTAATAGCAAATAGTAAACATAGTAACACTTATCTAGTACAACAGGTAACACAACTAGAAAAATAAATAGTAACATAGTAACGTAAAACTAGTAACTAGTAAACCTTCCTATTAGTAAATAACTGGTAAAGATTAAGGACATATTTAAAAACGGCGTGGTATTGATATTTTACGATACACGACTTTAAAGGATCTCCACTGGTGAATGAATTTTTCCCATCAGTTTATTGAAGAACAGAGGTACAAACCTGTGTCTACCTCACGTTATTCATAAAATTCAGGCTCCGGGAAGGAAAGCTAAGGAGCTTATCCGTCTCGCTCCACCATCCTCGGACCTGGATTATTGATCTTTTCCTGGTCTCCTACAGGTTAAAAAAAACTGAAGAGAATATGAGTGGTTGCTGCCAATAAGAAAACAGCCAACATGTTTCCCTCCTATTGAGCAGACCACATGTTCGAGTTATCCGGGATCCTTCTGATTGTTGTTCTAGAAGGATTTTCCCTTCATGAGATAACAAGCAGCGGCCCTTTGAAATCCTCTATGTATAAATACATTTCAAAAAATAATATATGGTAAGTTAAAACATGAAGCTTGGATTAAACTTCCATTGGCTCCCTTGATCAGAATGAGAAGATCAGTTTGTCTGTATTATAAATACAGACTGTTCATATTAAAATCTAAAAAATAACCATGATTAAGCCCCATTGGAGGTGCAGCGCCTGGACATACATCCAATTGAACCATTGGGGTAAGTTACAGGATTCTTCCCATTTCCACAAGCCAGTGAGAACCAAAACTGTCCAAACTGGGGTTTAATAAAGATACTCGATAGCAAGAGAACATTTTAAATCTCTGTAGACCCCTTAACATTAACCAAGCCCATAAAATCACGCCCAATATTTTATTTATGGGGGGCGGTTGACAAGGTGCTGAAAGTATAAACTGACAAAAACATTCATGTCTTAAAATATATAATGAACTACAAGAGGGGGTGTCAGTCTTAAAAACCCAGATGGGTGCAAGGTAAAAGTAAATACAGTGAGTATAAAATTGGGTTGGAGATTAACAGCCGTCCATACAAACCCGATGCCCCTTGGCACATGTGATTTATTTATTAGCGGACTGTCGTTGATTGCACACTGATTGCACACTATTGCACACTATTGCACACTGATTGTCTTGAGCTCAATCCCATAAGTCATTTTTGCTACATGTGTTTTTCTTAATGTGGTTCATTTTAAACAGATCTTGTAACCATATGTTTTTTGCTTTAACTTAACACGGGGTTTGAGCCCCACATTAAGGTTTGCCCCACTATATATACAGCACGGCTTCATACAAACGGACTGGCGTAGGTTGGATACGTACTTCCAAACAGATTTGCAAAATGGCGTGGGCCCTTTAAAGGAGTTAACCCACACTAGGGCTAGGCCATACTAGCACGTTTTCGCGCGTTTGCACACGCGTTTTGTCGCCCGCGCCGATTAGATAAATTGGAAATCCCGGCAAAGAAAATTCCGCGATTTACGATGTGCGTGCGATTTGCGCATACGTTTCAAGCTTCGGTAACGCATGCATTCACCATTTTGTGCGTTAGCGCATGGTGTTTCGACATGCGCAAACGCAAACCACACGAGAATCCTGCCAACACAATCGGCACACGCAATAAAAACTCGTGATTGCGTGCGTGATTTGGTTACGTTGTAGTGTGACCTTAGCCCATGTACATTGGAAGAAGAAAGGGAGTTTCCCTCATTTCTGCTATACGGACTGTATTGGCATTTATTGGTTTTTAAACAGACAAGTCCGCATTAATGTATAAAGGTAAGAAGTGTAAACAGTGAAAATCTTTTCCAATACAGCAGAATGAAGGGAAACCATGCCAGAACTACTTACAATGCACATAAGAAACATCTCGAACACCAGAGGGCGATGGAGTGAAACTGAACCAAACACAGCAAAAACAAACAAAAAAAACCAAACGGTTTCCATTCCGCTCGCTTATTTGCAGATTCCAGTACTATTACTAATGGTAAAAAGAAACGAGACCCATTTATTGTTTCATCCAATAAGAAAGAGATACGGGAACATCTTTAACGCAAGGACTATAAACTGAGCTGTAACGTATAGAAAGAATAGAAGGGTAAACAAATAAAGGAAGGTTCCCTGAAGAAAGGGGGTGAACAGGCTCTCCCACCCCCGGAGAGATGGAATCTTTAATAATGGAGTCAAACATTACACCTGTCTCCATGGGAGGATATCATGAGAACACGTCCCAGGAGTACACATGCGAGACTCTAGGATCTGAGAGTCATGACTCAGAGGTACTGCTGGGATTTGTAGTTAGCCAGAGGTTACATTTCCGGTATTGGGGTCCGGATGACGCACACAAACACAATCATAGGGTTTGTATAGAGAAAGAGAAATACCAAAACAACAACTCCCAACGTACCCTGGACACAGGCCTATGTCATTACGACTGGCTAGATACTAGCAAGACTTTTTATCAGGTGTGAAATCCCCTTTAAAGGATCTAGGAAGAGGAGAAGCATCCAGTCCACGTTCAATTACTGATTCGCCAACGTCTTGTATAATTCAACAACTCATTATAAATTATATGTATCTTGTAGGTAATCCAGGCTCCTACAGTCTATGGCTTTACCCGGATTTGATGGCTGGTCTTTACGTAAAGATTCATCTCATAGGACAGACAGTTCTCTCGGATGCGTTATTCCATGCAGAGAGGGCCATGACTTTAATTGTATTGTCCTCGTTAGGGTAGGGCCGACCTTTTCCATACAGGATCCTCAGTGGAAACTACCTTCTCTACAAGGGGAAAACAGCAGAATCACCAATGGAAAAAATGAAATATTTACTCTGTGTCGCCCTGAGAAAGTTTTGCCACAATTCCCAGAACATTGGCTACTAATTCCATTTAAAGGGCATCTAATACTTACAATTTCCCACCAGGGGGTAAGGTACATGGTTCCAGGCCACACACCCCCGCGAGATTGGAGGCGGGGGCCCCTGCATTTAAACAGCTGGTAACGGGTATGAAGGCACGATCAGCTGTTTAAAAGACTTTTGAATGGTTCCTTCATGTTTAAAACAGCTGATCCGGAGGTTGTGGTTGGTCCTTTTACCCAGCCAGGCCCCCTATGGTCACAGGGGGGAGAAGCGGTCGGGGTAGTTACACCACTGTTTCCCAATATCACGTACCATTTTTTGTAGATCTGTTCCTATTTACCCATAAATATCAAACCACCTTACATTTCAGCTGTGCGATTCAAGTGCCTTATTACCCTTAATTCTCATGATGTGTGTAGTTTGCTTTGTAACAGCAATGGTGCCAGTTGGTACATGAACTGCATGGTGAGATTCGGCTCCTGGGAGGAGGAATTGAACACGTCGGGGATTTTTATCTTTGTAATTTTATTTCGGCAACCCCCCTACCACGAGCACGGCCATGCGCGGACAAACAGTTTTTCATTGATCCCATTTGGGGCAATAATCAGGCCTTGTGCTGTACAGGATGAATAAACATCCCTTGATAAATGTAAAATTTACTGGAAAATGTATTCCCCATCCCCGTTTATAGACATATACAGAAGTAAGACATTGCTTCCCGGATTCTGTAAGAGATTTTCAGATGATAAAATGATTGTTGATGTCTCCGTGAACCTGCGATTGGCAGGGACCGAAAACATATCGCGCTATGGCCTTAGATTAGAATGGAAAGCCATTGGGGCGTGAAAAAACATGGGCATTTCATTGGAAGCAGAAAGACTCATGGGAAAAGACACGGGATTGCAAAGTCAGGAATGGGACGCATTATCGCACACTAGTAAATAATAACTTGTGTCCTCCGCAAATGGATTTATCAATTGGAACAGATGGCTCACCTCTACAATTCCCAGAACACCCCTGACTGGAGATCAGAGATGGTAAACCATGATAGAGATATTATTAACTACCTTCTGAAGAGGACGCGTCAAATTGAGAAGTCCTTCGTTGCAACATCCGCCTCCACTAGCCCATGTACGTGGTGGTTCGCGCACACAGCATGAGGCCGACATTTTTTCCTTCGTCAGTGTATTGGTGATCACAGCGAACACATCAAATCCTTGCCCTGTCCATTCTTCAGACCCTTTGATCTTCAGAGTGATTTCAGCTGGAGAACATCTCTCTTCAACTAGATTAGTTTTTGGCCTTTTCAAACACCCTTCTCTAGGGTCTTCTGAGCCGGGAAAGATAAGGGTTCCTCATAAACCAGGTCAATAGAAAAAAAAAAATGATACAGAAAACATTGGACAAACAGGACAAGATGGAACATTGTTTATTATTCACAACCTTCTCCCCACACGTCTCCTTTCTGTTCTTCAGAATTTCCATTGTCCTCAACGGACAGTAAGAAGAAGTATTATACCAGGTATAACCGACCCCACAATCTCCATAATGGTATGATAAACGTTCCTTGCACATGGACATTTAAAATTGAACTGTACATGCTATAAGCCTGGTCAGATAATCCAAACATACTAAGAATCCTGTCTAGGCCCCACCAAAGCACAGCAGGGCCCCAGTGAGGGCAGTCAGTTGCATTCCGATTTTGCTATCGTCCAAAAAATGGTTTAATCTTGTCCATTTATCACCACTCAAAACGTACTGTCCATGTGTACCAGGCCGACCTTATAGATCTTCTTCTTTTACGGTTAACTTGTTTTTGTCTCTATTGAGCTTTAAACAGTATAAAATAGCACAGCGTTGGTAGCGTAGAAGGAGGTGAGTGAGGATAACTTTGTGCGTAATGATGTGTAGACAGGGACACTTACCCTCAGGGATACTTGTAAGCTGAGCGTTATATCTGCTCGCTTATCATTTCCACTGCTTTGGTTCTGAATTTATTAGCTGACCCACAAGTTAAATGAAAGTGTTTTTCCTGACAGATCCGTCTTTCTGTTCGACATAATCAAACAGCATCGGCGTTCACTTCAGCAAAGGACAAAACATGACATCATACTGTAAATGTATGTCACCCTATTTCACCGCAATCACAGGAGTGGACCACAAAACAGTAGGTTCCTGGGTGAAGGAAGAAAGAATTTTAAACACCTTATAGCATGAAGCAAGAAGGTAGGATGTAGAAAGAAATGATAGAAATGATAATGAATAAATAGACACATGATATGATAGGGGAACATAATGGGCTATAGACACTATACAAGGAAGAAATCCTAAAAAGGGCAAAAAGTCACGTCTAGGCAGGAATGTCCCCCTGAAAACAGGCACATTATTACCTGCATTAACGAACCAGATTTAAAGATAATTAATGCCCCTTCAATTCTGGCAAAAATAAGATGGCCCCTCCCTAGATGCAGTCAAACATCCTCTGCACATGCTCAAACTTATTAAAGAGGTTTCCATCATTGAGCTCCGGGAGGAAGCAGATCCCTTTGCCAGAAAGAAATATTAACTTATTATAAATATCTGGGTAATGCAGGTAAAAACTGGGAAAATAGGACGTTGGGTTGCGAGAAGATAACTGACATCGCCAGTTTGTGTTTTAAGGGTGAACATGCCTTTAAATGAAATCTACCAACCTTAACAAAGGGAGATTCTGAATGTTCTAAATTGAAAACATTCAAACAACCCTTTTACTGCACAGCGGAGAAACATTCTAACTCACAAACAAGAACTGATCTAAACTGCCAAAGAGTTTTCTTGGGGATTGGCTACGTCGGTTTTTACAAAAATTCCTCCGCAACAAACAGAAGATAGAAGAGCCAGCAGACCGGGGCATTCGGGACCATATAGGAAATCTGTACCAAATATCAGAAAACATGATGACGTGATCCGTATTTCTTAGAACCCCAGGTATATATATTATTTTCTATTCTTGTCTTCAGCTAGGAAGACCTCGGAACTACAATAATTACCATTTAAAAAGCTTCTATAACAGGTCGCGTTTTAATAGCCAGAAAATTTTTGACAAGTGGCCTTTATTTTGGGGTGGGCGGAAATTTTTCCAACCTTGCCACTCTTCATTTTCCGATAAAATTCTCGATATTGTTGAACGGACCGATCAGAAAACTGAATAGAATTTATCATATTTTGCGTGATTCCAATCAAATACATTGAATCGCCCAAAATTTTAATATGTCAATAATGCATGCTTAAAGCTTAATACAGATAGGAATCCAAAATATAATGACCAATGCAGCTCTGGGTTGGAAACCTACCTTGAACAGACTGCAGGGTTGTAGTTCCTCCAATTGAAGGCAATGTGCTATATTGAAAATAAATCTCTGGCTTAAGCGTGTCCACTTGTATTGCACTACTGGGTCAGGGAGGATGCTGCATCATAAGCCCTTTAATCATTTTAACGATAGCCACAAGCCTATATGTTCTCTCCCAACAGTGTGCACAGACGGAGAAAGGGAAAAGGACAAGGAATTATGCAGGTCTGTAACAGCTTTAAAAAAAGAGTTTTTTGTGTGAGGGGATTATGATACAGACTATGATTTGTTGTGTCTCTGTTCACAGCTCAGGAACAAACAAGGAAGTGAAACTTTCACATGCCTATAACTTTGGGGTTCCAGAGCATCATCTAGCTGTTTGAAAGGGTGATAGTTGCTTTTTCAATGGTCCTTGATTGTATTGGAAAGCCATCTCTGGTAAGTACTTGTGGCACAGATCTGTCTGCCGATCACCTACCCTCGCTTTTTTTCTGTGGAGTTGGATCTACAAACATGCCAACCCATTGTAAAACTCTCCTAAGTCTGGACGTTGCCATCCATGCCTCTAACAACAGTGGAAGTTACTTTAAACCAAGAGAAAGACAAACAGAATCAGTAAACAGATTTTTATGTGCTAACACGTTTTGGCTCGTTATGGTTATGATAATCTCCAGACATGAACTCACGTCCTCACAGATTAGGTATTTGTGCCCTTTTTCCTGCGGTTTCCCTTCTATTAGGGACAGATCAATTCAGTAGTTGCTTTTGGTTGTCATGGGCGGGAGTTTGTAGTTGGTTATCACACGGGAAGGGATACCCAGGACCGCAAGACTATGGGACAGGAGATGGACCTGTTTTTTTGACCACCTTGCTCAGATTAAGATCTTTAACTATCCTAGAAGTTGTAGCTTTGCCATAGACACGTATACCTAGTGATAATCCAACAAATCCCACAATTCAATAAATCCGCCCAAAATCATGTATGTTTGACCCACTCCTCCTTTCCATGATGAATGCTACCTGAACAGGCACAGCAAGCATCAGCATAGGAACCAACACTCCAATCTCCACCGGCTGGCACTCTAAATTTCTTCCACGCCTTAGATTGTCCACATTCCCATCCAGAACATGGGTTGATGCCATATCATACCTGTTATCCAGCGCCAAAAGCACACTTTGTCATCGTACAGTCCACATAACGATGAAACATAAGGGCCACATAGAGGTCTGGTATGGCAGGTTAAAAGACACCCTACACTTGTAAAAATGTAAATTATTTAAAATGAAAAGTAAATGGGACAGGGATTGTTTGTTAAGCAGCGACAGCACTAACGTTTTAACTGCCAGTCGTGCCCGGGCCTTCTGTATTAAAGAAGAGCGGAAGCACCAGGAAAACCTGGCAGTAGGGCAGTTTCTGCAATTGGATGATTGTGTCTCCCTGCTGCTAGAAGGAATGGGCAATAAAATGCGGAAGTGGAAGGAGAATTTTTAGGAAGAATTTCATAGATACAGTGACAAATAAATTATTTGCAGTTTCTGTCCTCCAATATAACCCTAGAGATGTTCGACAATTTTTTGCTGAGTTTGTACGTTTTCGAATTTTCGAAATTTTTGGAAAGTTCGAAAAGCTCGAGTTTCGATTCGGAAACTCTCGTCTACTTTCGCTTTTCTAAATTGTATCACTTTCGATTTCCGAAAAATCGTTAAATTCGCTTTTCTATAATTGTCTACTTTCGGTTTTCGATAAAAATAGAAAATTCTAAACCCTCAGATTCGATTAGAACCCACATTACATCTCTAATCAACACCATCTTAATGTACTCACCATGGCACTAACCACCCGACTAATATACCCAGGGTCATTGCGACGAGAGCAATCTTTATTGGAGGCGTTTAGAAACTAGGGTGGTTGTCTAAAATCTGGAGACAAATGTCCAAAACCCATCTTCAAACTGTTTAGAAGAAGAGAGAGAAGGAAAGCAAAGTGTCAGAAGGACAAGAGAATAAGAAATGTCACATTTAATCAGCTGAACTTCACACATTGTCTAAATGTCAACTTTGTATAAATATTTTAAAGGGCAAGTCCATTAAAAATAAACTTAATAGTGTTTAACGTCCCCAAATCCTTGGTTTCGCAATGTTTTTAAGTGTCAAAGATGCCCCTGAACTTCCTTACCTGACCTGGTCCCTCGCTGCTCCCTCATCCTCACGCTCCATTTCCTGGTTGCGTCTGTCAGTATAGACGTGACGTGGACATCACGCCAAATCGCCTGACAGCCGCGACAGGAAGTGGAATGGTGGTAAGCGCAGAAACCCTCTGCTCCTGTTAGGAAGGGATCCGGTCAGGTAAGTCCCTACAGGGGAATCTTTGAAACTTAAGATTATTGCGAAACCAAGGTTTGGGGGGGGGGGGGGTTAAACATTTTAGACATTTAAACCTTTTTTCGGGATAACTAAATCTCTAATTTCCATATTACCTGGAAAAGATGTTCAGAAGATGTTATCTAGCACCCCGCGTTCCTAAACTAGCACCCGGTCTCTATAACTAGCACCCGGTCTCTATAACTAGCACCCCGGTCTCTATAAATAGCACCCGGTATCTATAAAGAACCCCGGTTTATAAACTAGCACCCCAGTCTACATAAACAGAACCCCCGGTCTCTATAACTAGCACCCGGGCTCTTATAACTAGCACCCCGTCTCTAAACTAGCACCCGGTTCTTAACTAGCACCCCGGTCTCTATAACTAGCACCCCGGTCTCTTATAAATAGCACCCCGGGTTTTTTCCCTCTATAATAGCACCCCAGTCCTATAAAACCAGCACCCCGGTCTCTGTAATAGCACCCCGGTCTCTATAAACAGCACCCCGGTCTCTATACACAGCACCCGGTCCTCTATAAAAAGACCAGGGTCTCTAAAACGAACCCCGGTCTCTATAAACAGAAACCCCGGTCTCTATAAACAGCACCCCGGTCTCTATAAACCAGCACCCGGTCCTCTATAACCCGCACCCCGGTCTCTATACCAGAGCACCCCGGTCTCTAGAACTAGCACCCCCGGGTCTAGCACCCCGTTCTCTATAACTAGCCCCCGTTCTCTATAATAGCACCCCCGGTCTCTATAACTAGCACCCCGGTCTCTATAAACTAGACCCCGGTCTCTATAACCAGCACCCCGGTCTCTATAACCAAAGCACCCGGTCTCTATAACAGCACCCGGTCTCTTAATAGCACCCGGTATCTATAACCAGCACCCCGGCGTTCTCATAACTAGCACCCGGTCTGGCACCGCGTATCTATAACAGAACCCCCGGTCTCTATAACTAGCACCGGTCTCTATAAAAGCACCAGGTCTCTATAACTAGCACCCCGGTCTCTATAATAGGCACCCCGGTCTCATAACTAGCACCCCGGTCTCTATAACTAGCACCACGGTCTCTAAAATAG
Source organism: Hymenochirus boettgeri (assembly GCA_019447015.1). NCBI lineage: Eukaryota > Metazoa > Chordata > Amphibia > Anura > Pipidae > Hymenochirus > Hymenochirus boettgeri. Next base: position 13,595,880 of record CM033476.1, on the reverse strand, counting down.
CACCCGGTCTCTATAACTAGCAACCCAGGGTCTCTATAACTAGCACCCGGTCTCTATAAACGAACCCCGGTCTCATAACTAGCAACCCCGGTCTATAAACAGAACCCCGGTCTCTATAACTAGCACCACGGTTCTCTATAACTAGCACCCGGTCTCTATAACAGCACCCCGGTCTCTATAAACTAGAACACCGGTCTCCTATAACTAGCACCCGGTCTCTATAACTAGCACCCCGGTCTATAAATAGCAACCCCGGTCTCTATAACTGCACCACTGGTCATCTTTAACTAGGCACCCCGGTCTCTCTAACTAGCACCCCGGTCTCTATAAACAGCACCCGGTCTTATTAACTAGCACCCCGGTCTCATAAACAGCACCCCCGGTCTCATAAATGCACCCGGTCTCTATAACAGCCCCCGTCTGGTTAGTAATTTACTGTTATGCAGTGTTGACATTTATGACAGTTTTCACCAGAGAAACCATTATATAAACACAATGAATAGCCACCCCGGGTTCCTATAACTAGCACCCCCGGTCTTATACTGAACCCCGGTCTCTATAATAGCCACCCGGTCTCTATAACTAGCACCCAGGTCTCTATAAAAACAGAACCCCTGGTCTCT
>CM033476.1:13581034-13594960 GCA_019447015.1 Hymenochirus boettgeri | reverse complement strand
CAGCACCCCGGTCTCTATAACTAGCACCCCGGTCTCTATAAACAGCCCCCCGGTCTGGTTAGTAATTACTGTTATGCAGTGTTGCATTATGACAGTTTTCACCAGAGAACCATTTATATACACACAATGAATCAAACATTTCTCCCCACGGGGCTCAGATCCTTTTATGGAATAAACATAGAGATCTTGCTGCCTGTAGTAACACATTAACACAACAGAATCAGATCGTAACCTTATCTAGTAACACAGTAAACACTACGTAACACTAGTAACCTTATCTATAATACAACTTGTAACTAGTAACCTTATCTAGTACCGGAGTCACACATAGAAAACATGAACAAAACCTAGTAACACTAAAGTAGTAACCATAGTAGACAATGCTTTAACATAGTAACCTTATCTAGTACGCACAGTAACGCAGACCTAGTACCATAAGTACCCTAATAGTACATAGCAACTTTTATCTATTAACCAACAGTACCAACTAGTAGCATGTAACACAACTGTACTAGTAACCTTATCTATACCAGAGTACCACAACTATCAACATAGATGGGAACATAAAGTACCACCTGATCTCTGGGGGGTGGTAACATATTACGACACAACTAGTACTAGTTTCTGGCTGCGGATGTAATTCTTTTGGTTGTAGGCCCGCGATCTCTAAACATCCTGCTCCTTCTCACATAACTCATATAATCGTAGGTGTAGTGTGTTGGGGGGTGGGATAGTTCGAGGTGGTCGGTTGATGGGAGGTTGGTGTGGGGTGTGTCTGGTCAGTCGTTGTGTCGTGTGTGATTTCCTTATCCCCTCTGGCGGGTGGGTCTGTGTATGGGCGTTTATATCTTAGGGGGGGTGTCCCGGGGGTCTGGGGCTGTGTTTGTGGGGGGTGGTTCTGTTTTGGTGTGTGTTGGTTGGTACTCTAGGGTGTTATGTTGTGGGCGGGTGTGTATGTTTGGTGTGTTGTTGTTCAGGGTGGGGGGGTGAGGTGGGGGTAGTGGGGTCGTAGCGGTGTTGGTGTTGTGTTATCCGGAGTGACGTGGCGTTAGTCTGTAATGGGGGGTGCAGTAGGCAGAAAGAGTTGTGCGGATGATACCTCCTAGGTTGAAGCGGGGCTAGAGGAGGCAAGGTAGCTAACTAGTCTCAAACAAGATAACCCTGGAGGGGTCGTAGGGTATGCGTGTGCGTGTTCTGATGCATGAGATCAGGTTGAGGACGGGATGAGACTTATCGGTTCAGTGTAGTCGGGGGAGAAAAAAAACATCCGAGCTAGGACAAATACCACAACTAAACAGAAAGAGAACAGAGCGGAACTATACAAGTACCTTATCCGAAACAACTGTAAATAAGGCCATATTACAAACCTGTAATATATTAAATACATACCACACTTTAAGGTATCTCCACTTGATATTTTTTTTTTTTCCATTCTTTAATTGAAGAACAGATACAAAGCTTTGTCTTATACCTCCCTTCTTCACAAAATTTCCGGATCCGTAAGGACTCTACAGATCTTATCCTGTCTCCCCACATCCTCTACCTATATTGCTCTTTTTACTGTCTACTACAGTTAAAATACCTGACTAGATCTTATTGTTGCTGACAATAAGAACACAGAACAACATTTTTCCCTCTATTGACAGACTCACATTGTTCTAGCGGGGTAGTTGTGAGAGACTGAAAGTGGTCGTCGGTGCGGGTGCGGGTGCTTAGGGGTCTGATTGGTGTGTGTGATGGTGGCGTGATGGGGGTGAGGAGTCAGTTCTGGGTGATGGAACACGGCGGGGCGTGGGTGGGGGCGGGAGGTAATAATGATAGATAACAAGATGCAGCGGCCTTTGAATCCTCTATAATGTATAAATACATTTCAACATAATATATGGTAACGAGTATAAACGCCTGAGTGGGGGAGCGGTGTGGGAGGTAAAATTGCCACATTGGGAGTGGCCGAGTGTGAATCCGAATGAATACAGGGGGTTCCTGTAGAATTATAAATAACAGACTGTTTTATATTATAAATAAGATCTAAACGCTGATAAGGCAGGATTAGCCCAGTGGATGCGACTCTGCCTGGACAATTACATCCCATTAGGGGAACCCTGGGTACGTAACAGGATTCTGTCTCCCATGATTCCACGGTGCGGGGGGAGCAGGATGGGTGGTAGGAGGGGCAGGGTCACGTTGTGGACCAGACAGGGGGGGTGGGGGTGGGTGGTGGGGAGTGAAAGATGCGGGGAGACTTGCTCTAGTGAGTGCGAGAGGGGGCATCATGGGTACTCGAGTGGGGCCGGGTAGAGACCCCGTTAACATAACCAAGCCCCTAAAATCACGCCAATATTGTATTTATGGGGGGCGGTGACAAGGTGCTGAATGTAAAGGCTGGCCACAAAAACATTCTATGTCTTAAATGTATCGTGATGAGACTACAAGATTGGGCGGGGTGTCGTTTCTTAAAAACCAGATGGGTGCAAGTAAAAGTAAATACAGTGAGGTATAGTGGCAATTGGGTTGGAGATTCACAGCCGTCCACTACAAACCCGATGCCACCTTGGCCACATGTGATTATGTTGATTTAGCAGGCTGCGTTGATGTGCACACGGATTTGCACACGTGCTAGGGTGGTGGCTGACACTATTGCACACTGATTGTCTTGAGCGGTGCCAATCACCATAAGTCATTTTGTGCTACAGTGTTTTTTTCTTAATGTGTTCATTTTAAACAGATCGTTTGTAACGGGCGGATATGTGTTTTGCTCGTTAAGCTTAAGCACGGGGGGGTTTGGCCCCACATTAGCGGAGGTTTGCCGGCCACTATATATACAGAGGGGCACGGCTTCATACAAACGGGCTGGCGTAGGTTGGATCACGCTACTTCCAAACAGATTTGCAAATGGCGCTGGCCCCTTTAACAGGAGTTAACCCACACTAGGCTGGCCATACTAGCACAGTTTTTCGCGCGTTGCACACCGTTTTGTGCCCCCGGGGATAGGAGTTGGGGTCACGATGGTAGCAATAAGGGGCGATATTTGGAACATCGCCGCTACGCTAAGAAAATTCCTCTGTATTTACGATGTGTCGTTGGAATGGGGGTTGCGGCTACGTTATCAGCTTTCGGTACCGCATGCATTCACCATTTTTGATGCGTTAGCGCAGGATGTGGGGGGGTTGGCGACTGCGCAAACGCAAACCCAGTGGGCGAGTAGATCCTCCAAACAAGGAATCACGCATAAAACTCGGGCAGTGTTGCGGTGGCGTGTATTTGGGAACGGGTTGTGAGTGTGTGACTGTAGCCCATGATAACATTGGAAGAAGAAGGGAGTTTTTCCCCATTTGCTGCTAAAATGCTGGACTGATTGGCATTATGGTGTTAAACAGACAAGTCCGCATTGAATGTATAAAGGGTAGGAAGTGAGAGCAGTCGAGAAATCTTTTCCATATACGCAGAATGAAGGTGAGACCATCGCAGAACTACTTACAATGCCATAAGAACATGAACACCAGAGGGCGCTGAGTGAAACTGAACCAAACAGCAAAAACAAACAAAAAAAACCAACGGTTTCCATTCCGCCGCTTAGTTCTGCAGATTCCCCCAGTACTATTACTAATGGTAAAAAGAAAGGGCGAGCCCCCATTTATTGTTCATCTCAATCAAGACAAGAGATACGGAACACTTTAACCGCAAGGACTATAAACTGAGCTGTAAACTCTAGAAAGAATAGAAGGGTAAACAAATAAGGAAGGTTCCCCATGATAGAAAGGGGTAACAGGCTCTCCCACCAGCCCGGAGAGGATGGAATCTTTACATAATGAGAGTCATAACATTACCCACCTGTCTCCATGGGAGGATATCTGAGCAACACTGTCCCAGGAGTACACATGCGAGACTCTAGTGGGATCTGAGAGTCATGGACTCAGAGGTACTGCTGGGATTTGTAGTTCAGGCCCAGAGGTTACAGTTTCCTGGTATTGGGGGGGGTTGGCCGGATGGACGCACAAAACACAATCAGTGAGGGGGTCAGGTTTGGTAGTAGACAAGAGAAAGTCAGATACGAAGATACAAACACGAATCGCGGGCGACACCGTACCCTGTTACTGACGGCCTATGTCATTAACGACTGGCTCAGTACTAGCAAGACTTTTTATCAGGTGTGAGTTGAAGTTGCGGGGCCCTGTTAAAGAGATCTAGGAAGAGGGAGAGCATCCAGTCCACGTTAATTTACTGTTCGCGGGCAACGTCTTGTTATAATCAACAACGATCATTTAATACTTATAATGTATCTTGTAGGGTAATCCAGGCGATGCCTACGTCTATGGCTTACCCGGATTTGATGAATCTGGGTTCTTTAGCGTAAATTATCTCATAGAGAGTCAGGGTACAGTTCTCAATCGGATGCGTTATTCGCATGCAGAAGGGCCATGACTTTAATTGGCTAATTTGTCCTCGGTAGGGTGAAGGGGCCAGTACCTTTTCCCTACAGGATCCTCACTGGAACTAGCCTATACCTCTCACAAGGGAAAACAAGCAGATCACAATGAAAAAATGAAATATTTACTCTGTGTCGCCCTGAGAAAGTTTTGTCCACAATTCCCCAGAACAATTTGCTTACTAATTCCATTTAAAGGGGGGGTCAAGAGTCTAATACATTACAATATTCCCACCAGGGGGTAAGGGACATGTTCCAGACGGACCTGGGACCACCTCCAAAAAAAAAGCGAGATTTGGAGGCGGGGGCCCCTGCATTTAACAGCTGGTACACGGGTATGAGAGGGGCGAGCGAGTCGGAGGGGGGGGCTGTTTAAAAGACTGTTGGGTGACATGGTTTTCCTTTCCTCATGTTTAAAACAGCTGCTCCGAGAGGGGACCTCTAAGGTGTGAGTGGTCCTTTACCCAAGAAAATGCAGAAGCACCACTACCTGGTCAAGGTGGAAACGGTCGTGAGATAAAATATTAAACAAAACACAACACAAAAGACACTGTTTCCTCAATTCACTGTAGAAGAACCATGTTTGTTGTAGATGATCTGGGGTTCCCATATTGGGGGCAGGCCCATAAATATCAAACCACCTTACAGTTCAGCTGTGCGATGCAAGTGCCTTATTACCCTTAATTCTCACTGACTGGTGTAGATCTCAATGGCTTTGTAGACAGCATACTATATGTGACAGATTGAGTACATGAACTAGAGAACATGGGTGAGATGCGGCTAAAGCTGGGAAGAATGAAGCACGTCAGGGAGGAACGTTTTAGATCTTTTACATTTTATTTCGCACCCCCCACCACGAGCACGGCCATGTCGCGGACAGAACAGGTATAGATGATCTACAATGATGAGTGACCCCAGGATTGGGGCAATAATCAGAGAAAAAAGCCTTGTCTTGTACAGGATGAATAAACATCCTTGATAATTACTGTTGGAAAATTGTTACTGAAAGAGGTATTCCCCATCCCCGTTATAGACATTATACGAAGTAAAGACCATTGCTCCCGGATTCTGAAGAGATTTTCAGATGATAAATGATTGTGTGATTGTCTCCGTGCCTTGCGATTGGCAAGACGAAACATCCAGCGCTAATGGCTAGTATTTGGAATTGGAAAGCCATTGGGGCGTGAAAACATGGGCATTTATTGGAAGCAGAAAGACTACTGGGGAAAGACACGGGATTGCAAAGTCGGAATGGAAGCATTATCGCACCTAGTAAATATAACTTGTGTCCTCCGCAAATGGATTTATCAATTGGACACGATGGCGTCAATCCTCTACAATCCCAGAACCCCCTGAATGAGATCAGAGATGGTAAACCATGATTAGAGATCTTATTCACTACACCTTCTGAAGAGGCCGCGTCAAATTGAGAAGGTCCTTCGTGCCACACTCCCCGCCCCACTAGCCCATGTACGTGGTGTGTCGCGCCACAGCATGAGGCACATTTTTTCTCTTCGCTCCTCACGTGTATTGGTGATCACAGCGAACCATCAAATCCATTGCCCTGTCCATTCTTCAGACCCTTTGATCTTCATAGTGATTTCAGCTGGAGAACATCTTCTACTTCAACTAGATAAGTTTATTGGCCTTTTCATAACACCCTGCTCTAGGTCTTCTGAGCGGGAAAGATAAGGGTTCCTCAATAAACCGGTCAATAGAAAAAAAATGATCCAGAAACATTGGACAAACAGGACAAGATGGACATTGTTTATTATTCACACACCCTTCTCCCCACACAGTCCCTTTCTGTGTCTTCAGAATTTCCATTGTCCTCAAGGACAGTAAGTAAGAAGTACTTTACCAGGTATAACCGAACGCACAATCTCCATCATTGTTGATAAACGTCCTGCACAATGGACATTTAAATGAACTGTACATGTCTATAAGCCTGTTCAGATAATCCAAACATACCTAAATCCTGTCTCAGCCCCCACAAAGCACAGCATGGCCCAGTGAGCAGTAGTTGGCATCCGATTTTGCTATCGTCCAAAAATGGGTTAATCTTGTCCCTTTATCACTACACTCTCAAACGTCTGTCCTGTTTGTAACAGGCCTTATAGATATTCTCTCTTTTCTTTACGTTGTTTATGTCTCTATGAGCTTTATACCGTATAAATAGCACATGCGTTGGTAGCTTAGAATGAGGTGAAGCTGAGGATAACTTTTGTGCGTTATGATTGGTAGACAGGGTCACACTTACCCTCATGGGGGAGGATACTTGTACTTGACGTTATATCTTCTCGCTTATCATTTCCCACTGCTTTGGTGCTGATCTTCTGACCCACAAGTGAGAAGTGAAATGTGTTTTCTGAAGATCCGTCTTTTCTGTTCGACATAATAAACAGCAAATCGGCGTTCATTCAGCAAAGACAAACATGGACATAATACTTAAATGTATGTCACCCTCTTTCATCCCCGCAATCACAGGAGCTGGACCACACTAGTTTCCTGGGTGAAGAAAAGAATTGTAAACACCTTATAGCAATGAAGCATAGAAGGTAGGATGTAGAAAGAAAGGTAATGAATTAAACAGACACATGAGTTATTATCAGGGAAACACAATGGGACTATCGACACTGATGACAAGGACAGAAATCCTCAATAGGCAAAGTACGTCTAGGCAGGAATGTCCACCCGGAAAACAACACACACATTTTACCTGCACTTACTAACCAGCTATTAAGGATAATTAATGCTCTCAATTCTGGCAAATAAGCTGGCCCCTCCCTATATGAAGTCATCATCCTCTGCACATGCTCAACTTATTAAAAGCTCATTTAGTGCGGAGGAGCAGATCCCTTTGCCATAAAATAAATTAAATTTATTATTAAATATCTGGTTACATGCATGAAATAAACTGTAAAAATAACGTGGGTTGCGAGCAAGATAACTGACAATATTCGCCAGTTTTTTTGTTTTATGGTGGAACATGCCTTAAAATGGAAATCTTCCAAGCCTTACAAAGGGATATTCCTGAATGTTCTGAAATTGAAACATTCAACAACCTTTTTTACTACTGCACAGCGGAGAACATTCTAACCTAACCCACAAACCAACTGATCTAAACTGCCAAAGAGTTTTCCTCCTGGGATCCCGCTACGTCTGTTTAAAAATTCCTCCGGCCAAAAAACCAACAGCAGATAGAAAGAGCCAGCAGACCTGGGCATTCATACCATTAGGAAATCTGTACCAACTCTCGGAAACATTACATGATCCGTCTTTTATAACCCCAGTATATATTTTCTATTCTTTGTCGTCAGCTAGAAGACCTCGGACTACATAAGCCCATGTTAAAGCTTCTATACAGTCGTGTTTTAATACCAGGAAATTTTGCACGTGGCCATTTATTTTGGGTGGGCCGAAAATTTGCCACCTTGCCCAATCTTCATTTTTCTGATAAAATTCTCGATATTGTTGAACGCCGATCAGAAAACTGACCGAATTTATCAATATTTTGGGATGTCAATCAAATACATTGAATCGCCCAAAATTTCAATAATGTTCAATAATGCATGCTTAAAGCTTAATACAGATAGGAATCCAAAATATAATGACCAATGCAGCACTGGGTTGGAATAACATAACAATAGGAAAAGATATTGGAAGATATTATTGGTTTAGCACTGATATCCTTGCATCTTCTGGGTTGGAATCCCTACCTTGAATATCCTGCAGGGAGTTTGTATGTTTCCTCCAATTGTAAAGGCAATGTTCTATATATGAAATAACATCCTGGCTTAATCTGTCCACTTGTATTGGCACTACTGGGCAGGAGGATCTTGATCATAAAGCCCTTTCAATCATTTTAACATAGCCACAAGCCCCTATATGTTCTCTCCCACAGTGGTGCACGACGGAGAAAAGGACAAGGAATTACTGCAAAGGCCTGTAACTAACTTTATTAAAAAGAGTTTTTTTTCGTGTGTGGGGGACGGGGTTATGATACGGGACTCAATTATGTCTGGGCTGTCAACAGCTAGATGGAGCGAATGGAGCGGTGGGGGGGAGGTGAAATCTTTACATGCCTATAACTTTGGTTTCACAGCAGCCAGGGGGTCATCTTATGGCTTGTGGGGTTTGGAAAGGTGTGTAGTGTGCGGGGGGGGTTTGCGTTTTTCAATGGTCCTTGTATTGTATTGTGAATACCATAGTTCTACTTTAATTGGAAAGCCATCTCTGGTAAGTACTGTGGCACAGATCTTGTTCCTGCTATCACCTACCCTCGCTTTTTTCTTGTGGAGTTGGATCTACAACCCTGCACCCACATTGTAAAACTCTCCTATTCTGGACGTGCCATCCTGCCTCTACCCAACAGTGAAGTGGTTCCTTTAACCAAGAGAAAGAACAAACAGAATCAAGTAAACAGAATTTTTATATGTGCTAACACCGTTTGGCCTCGTTATGGTTATTGATCATCTCACATGAACTCCGTCCTCTGACCAGATTATGTCTTTGTGTGGCTTTTTTTCTGCCGGGGGGCGTCCCATCTCATCTAGTTACAGCTCAATCAGTAGGTTTGCGTGTGGGTGTTCGGGAGGGGCGGATTGTAGTGTGGTTGGGGGGTGGGCGTCGGGCGGAACAAACACGGGAGGGATACCCAGGGCACCGCAAGACTATTGAGAAGTAGATGGACCTGGTTTTTTTTGACCACCGGGGTGTGGCGTCAAATAGATCTTTAATATCCTCGAGTTGATAGCTTTGCATAGACACTCCCTAGTTGATAATCAACAAATCCCACATTCCATAAATCCTGCCCAACATCATGTTATGTTTGACCTCACTCCATTCCTTCCATGATGAGATGCTCACCTGAACAGCCACAGCATCATAGACCCCAACACTGTCCATATCTCACCCGGCTTGCCACCTTAATTTCTCCACCAAACGCCTTAGATTCCACAAACTTTCCCATCCCAGAACATGGGGTTGTGCCATCATCATACCTTTTATCCCATCCCAGCTGCCAAAAAGCACACCTTTGTCTCTTCCAGTCCACCACCTCAGCAGTGAAACATAAGGGCCACATAAGAGGTCTGTGTAATGGCAGGTTTAAAAGACAACTACACTGTAAAAATGTAATTATTTAAAATGAAAAGTAAATGGGACAGGGATTGTTTTGTTAAGCAGCTACAGCACTAACAGTTTTTCACTGCCCAGGTCCGGTGGCGAGGGGGGGGGGGGGCGTGTGCCTTCCTGTATTAAAGATAAGCTGGAAGGCGAAGCCCGGGGGGGGGAAAACCTGGCAGTAGCAGTTTTTCTTCAATGGAGGTGGCTTGTGTCTCCCTGGCTTAGAGGGAATGGGCAATAAAATGGGAAGTGGAAGGAAGGAAGGTTTTTAGGAAGAGTGTTCATAGAAGTGGGGGGGGGAGCGGAGGGAGTGGACGTGAAGTTAAATTATTGCCGAGTTCTGTCTTTCCAATATCACACTAGAGAATTTGCGAAATTGCTGATTTTTGTATGTTTTCGAATTTTCCTGAAGCTCGGTTTCGATTTCTGAAAATCGCTACTTTCGCTTTTCTATAAATTGTCTATTTCGCTTTTTCTATAATTGTCCTACTTTTCGATTTTCGATAATTGGTCTACTTTTCGATTGTCGATAAATTGTCCTCTTTCGATTTTCGATAATGTCCTACTTTCGATTTTCGATAATTGTCTACTTTCGATTTTCGATATTGTCTACTTTCGTGATTTCGCTAATTGTCTACTTTCCGATTTTTTCGATAATTGTTACTTGCGATTTTCGATAATTGTCTTACTTTTCGATTTTCGATATTTCTACTTTCGTTTTCGATAATTGTGGGTCTCTTTCGCCTTTTCGATAATTTGTCTACTTTTCGTTTTTTCGGATAATTGTCTACTTTCGATTTTCGATGATTGTCTACATTCGCTTTTCTATAGTTGTCTACTTTCGGTTTTCGATAAAAATAGAAAATTCGAAGCCCTCAGATTCGATTCGAACCCACATTACATCTCTAATCAACACCAACACCATCTTAATGTACTCACCAATGGCCTAACCACCGAACCACCCCTACTACTATACCCCGGTCATTGCGACGAAGCACTCCCGGGTGGTGGTGTGGTAAGAACGTGAGTGCAACTGACGTGTGAAATGCCAACAGAGCTGTTCTTTACCCAACCGTGAAACTTGTCTACCGTCTGTCTGCAATTCTGCGCCGTCGTGGTCCCCACACTAGCACGCATTGTTCCACACAGAGTCCCATCTCCGTCCACTCTCTGTTCTATGTGCCTCTCTATGTCTATGCCGGCCTCTACCTCTAGCCTTCTAACCACGGGTTTAGAGAGTAGAAGCAAAGTGTCAGAGGACAAGAGAATAAGAATGTACCATTTAATCAGCTGAACTTCAACACATTTTCTAATTTCACTTGTATAAATATTTTAAAGGGCAAGTCCATCCTAAAATAAACTTAATAGTGTTTAACGTCCCCCAAATCCTTGTTTCCGCAATGTTTTTAAGTGTCAAAGATGCCCCTGAACTTCCTTACCTGACCTGGTCCCTCGCTGCTCCTCATCCTCACGCTCCATTTCCTGGTTGCGTCTGTCAGTAAAGGCGTGACGGTGACATCACGGCCAAATCGCTGACCCAGCCCGACCAGGAAGTGGAACGTGGGGTAAGCCAGGAAACCCTCTGCTCCTGTTAGGAAGATCCGGTCAGGTAAGTCCCCTACAGGGGAATCTTGAAATCTTAAGTTTATTGCGAAACAAGGTTTTGGGGGGGGGGGGGGTTAAACATTTTATTAACCAGCACCCCCCCACGGTCTCTATAACTCGCGATCCCGGTCCCCTTCTATAAATAGCACCCCGGTCTCTATAACCAGAAACCCGGGTCTCTATAACTAGCACTCCCGGTCCTCTATAACTCTCAACTAGCACCCCGGTCTCTAGAACTAGCACCCCCCTGTCTTATAACTAGCACCCCGTCTCAATCTAACGAGCACCACCGGTCTCTATAACTAGCACCCCCGTCTCTATACTAGCACCCCTCGGTCTCTATAACTAACTAGCACCCTCGGTCTCTATAACCAGCACCCCTGTCTCTCTACCAGCCCCCCTGGCTCTATAAACAAGAACCCCGGTCTCTATAACTAGCATCCCGGTCCTCTATAACTAGCACCCCTTTCTCTATAAAAACAGAACCCCCTGTCTCTATAAACAGAACCCGGTCTCTCTAAACAGAACCCCCCACGTGCTCCTATAAAAACAGAACCCCGGCTCTATAACTACACCCCGTTCCTCTATAACTAGCCCACCCGGTCCTCTATAAACAGCACCGGTCTCTTAACTAGCAACCCCGGTCTCTAAAACTAGCACCCCGGTCCCTCCTATAACTAGCACGCCGGTCTCTATATAACTAGCACCCCGGTCTCTATAACTAGCACCCCGTTCCTCTATACCTCGCACCCCGGTTCCTCTATAACTAGACCACGGTCCTCTATAACTAGCACCCCTGTCTCGTATAACTAGCACCCACGGTCTCTCTAACCTAGCACCACTGTCTCTATAACTAGACCACGGTCTCTATAACTAGCACCCCGGTCTCTATAGTCCTAGCAACCAAAAAAAAACGAGTCTATTTTTTCTATAAATAACTAAAACCACCGGTCCTACTATAAAAACCGAACTGGTCCTCTATAAGAAAATAGCACCCCGGTCTCTATAACTAGCACCCCCACCCCGGCCCTCTATCACCAGGCACCCCGGTCCGCTATAAACCAGCACTCCGGTCTCCTATAACCAGCACCCCCGTCCTCTATAACCAAAGACCCGGTCTCTTACCCGCACCCCCGGTCTCTACTACCAGCACCCCCGGTCTCTATAACCAGCACCCCGGTCTCCTATAACCAGCACCCCGGTCTCTATACACGAGCAACCCCCCGGTCTCTATATAAACAGAACCCCCGGTCCCCTCTTAAAACAGACCCCGGTCCCCTCTATAACCAGCAGCACCCCCCGGTCCCTCTATAACTAGACAACGCCCCCCCGGTCCTCTATAACAGAACCCCCGTCTCTAGAAGCCAGCACCCCCTCCCCGTCTCTATACCTAGCACCCCCGGTCTCTATAAAAGAAACCCCGGTCTCCCTATACTAGCCCCCGGTATCTCACTATAGACTAGCAACCCCCCCGTCCGGTCTCTATAACTATCACTCCGGTCTCTATAAACAGCACCCCGGCTCTATAACTAGCACCCCGGTCTCTATAACAGCACCCCCGGGTCTCTATAAACAGCACCCCCCCCCGGGGGTCGTCCGGTTCCTCTATAAACAAGCACCCCGGTCTCTATAACAAGCAACCCCGTCTCTATAAACAGCCCCCGTTCTCTATAAACAGCCCCCCGGTCTGGTTATAATTACTGTTCTGGCATGTTTGCTTAAGACATATTCCAGAAACCCTTTATACACACAATGAATCAAACATTTCTCCCCACTGGGCTCAGATCCTTTTATGGAATAAACATAGAGATCTTGCTGCCTGTCAAGTCTGATACAAGTTCAAGAGCCGAAGCTCAGAAATAAATGTTTCTGTCCAGAACTGCGTGGGGTTGATAAGGATGGGGGGCGGAGGGGCGACAGCAGAAGGAACTGTGATAAGGCAGAATGTAGATCCAGTTAAAGGGATATTACACACAGATCCAAGTTCCTAGAGTTACGTGACTTTCCTTTATTCCCATTTCTATCATGAATTGTTATTATCAAGACAGAGGACAATGAATTAACGCCCATATAAATATTATCTATGCTTCATTTTAAAAGGAATGTTAACCCCTCAAATTATAAAAAAACTAATTGTATTTAGAGTTAAATCAGCCCCCCAAACCCTAAAACACAATAGTTAGAAAGCTGACAGACGTAGGGCTAATCTGTTATGCAGAAAACGTTCCGCCTCCTCTCTGAGCTCTCCAAGCTTTTTACAAGCTGGCACGTGCTCAGAGGCAGAGGGGAATAGCATTCAGTCATTAACCATGATGTCATCTGAGATGACTGACAGCTGCTAACTACCAAGAAGCAGAAGGAGAGGGAACAGAATATCATGCAGCATTTTAGGCTAGACTTACATCTCTCAGATTTCTAATTATAGCAGTTTTAGGGTTTGAAGGGTTACTTACCAATAAACAATTTTTCATTAAAGAGGGTGAACTTACTCTTTAAGGCTACACAATAAAGTGTGGATAAAAAGTGCAAGACACACCTGGCCATAGTTCCAAGGAACATCCGTGATCAAGTTCTGGGTCCCTTGAAAAATTATTCCGTGTTGGGATAACACATACTCTTTCCTTTCATCATCTTGCTCTAGATACACAGAGTCCTCTGTACATGGGAAAGAAAACAGACTGGATGAAGATGTCTCCTACACACTGTACATTCAGTTACATTATTCTATGCAATACAGACTGTACATTCAGTTACATTATTCTATGCAA
>CM033476.1:13519518-13573540 GCA_019447015.1 Hymenochirus boettgeri | reverse complement strand
GCAGTCTTCTACCCCGATAGGTTCTTCCTCTCTCTCTTATCCACCTACTGATATGTAATATATATATAATAACCTATCGTGTTATAAATACTGATATTTAATATATATAATAACCTATCGTGTTATAAATACTGATATGTAATATATATAATAACCTGATAGGTTATTATATATATATTATATATCAGTATTTATAACACAGCTAGGTACAGTCTACCATGTAATTCTTATTCCGTTCCCATCAATAGGAACCAATGACCAGGTCTTCCTACCCTCCATATCCCCCCCTACCCATTTCACTGCTTTACTACATACCTGGACACCAAGGGTTAAACAGCAGGATGAAGCTGTCAATTTGGAAGCTGGATTCTTGGAATTCAGTGGATGTCTCCAGTGAGAGGTTGTAGCGTCCAATGCGGGCATTAGGGGGCGAAGTAATAGACAGGACCACTTTGGTTCCTTCGGTGCTGCTTATAGCCGCGCTCCACTCTCCCTCTTGCAGTGCTTCGGACACTGGGATATTGTACATAGTTCCAAATTCTTCAGAGGGACAGGGACCTGGAAATATAGTTAGCAGTCTTTGTTAGCCAGCAGAAAACACAGTAAGGCTGTGGCAGCGCACAGAACACGCATGAAACGCGCAATCAGAATGTAGTGCTTTTAACGCGTGTTTCATGTGTGCTTGAGCTGCGATTACGCCAATAATCCGGAAAAATGCTTCTGCCAGGCTTTCTGAGTGCTTCAGCACTATCTTTAATACAGGAAGGCCCAGGACACTAACCTGGCAAATGTAAACTCTATTGGGATGAACTAACCTGGCAAATGAAAACAATATTGGGAGGTAGGTACTTTTCATTTAATTTTTTTTTTTTTTACAGTTTAGTTGTCCTTTAACATGTGCCCTCTGGCATGTACAGAGTACAAAAGTGGTAGCAGCCCAAGGGTTAAAACATTATGCCACAGGCTTCTCCAATCAGAAGCCTCCTTTATAATGAACTGTAACATTGCTAACCAGGCTACATCAGGCTTTTGAGACAAGATAGTGTTCCCTGGCTCCTACACCACACAGATACGGTACGCTAGTCAGATGAGACAATGCTTTTTTCCTGATTTAACTGCAGGAGACTCGTGGACCCTTTCAAACTTTCTGAAAACAACATTGCAGCTAAGAGTTTCATTATACCCCATAGTCTGGTAAATCTGGGAAAAACAGCAGAGAGCTTTGACTGCTGAGCTAAGTATCTACTGATCATGTCCAGAGTGCCACAGACACTGAGTGTAACGACTTAGTGGTCAAAGCATGATGGGTAAATGGGGAGGGTCCCTTCAATTAAACATACACTTAGGAGCTTTGTTCTCAAGTTTAATGTTATTAGGGTAACTATATTATCCACAGTCTGTACCAAACCATTTGTAAAAAAAAAAATGAGTTCTCCACAAAAACGTTAAAACTGTAATATTTCAATTTGGGGTCCATTTTTAGCAGGAGTGTTCCTAAGGTTTTTGACACCTGAAACAACTTTTAAATGCTGCCTATTGGCAGACGGGTGGTAACATGTGAAGTGGGTGTGGCTTCACCCGGGAACATAGGTGTGGCTTGGAGGGCTGATTTAACACTGATTGGTGAACTGGAGGGCTGAATTAACACTGATTGGTGCTGAAATGCAGTATTGCAGGAAGAAAGTTTTTTTTTTTAACTGCCGCCTTTTAAGTGTTACCCAGGGGTGCGCCCTGAGCAAATGTTTCAGTTTGCCTCATGGTAGGGGCGCCCCTGATTTTTAGTGCTAAATTTCCATTCTCTTGGAGTTAGGGTGCAATGTTTGCAAACTCCCAGCATTCCCTGGCTGCAGACTAGCAGTGGTAATAACTAAACTGTGTTGCAGCTGTGATATATATAACTCAGTGTTAATACTAATGTCGGTTAGATGATGTTTATTTTCCCAGTGGTTGGTCCATTTTTTGGTTCTCTAATTGCTTTATGTCAATGAACATTATACAAACCAATGGGACGTAAAAAAGTAATTTCAGGATCTGGGGTAAATATTTGTACCATGGTTCCCGATTCGCAGGGTTGGGCTCCAGCCCAGATCCCCTGGATTCTCATATTAGACGGTTACATTTTTCCAGCCAAAGGGCAGTCATTGTCTTGTTATCAGCTGCTGGACGTACATAAATACATTGCTAATCCCCTGCTCCATCCTGGTATTTCCGACTCAATGGTGCAGAGAGTAGAAATAGATTAAAGCAAAGTCCCCACTTGGCGTTCAACACCAGAATTTGAAGGGCGTCAAACTCTCCTTTAACATGCTGTCACAATGTAACGATGCCAGTCAGCATCGCCTGGCACAGATTTCAACCCACAGAGAAGAATGAACGTATCTTAATGGGATTGCCTGAATGAAGTGTGTATTTTTCTTGTCCAGGCATATTTTTTAAAGGGGAAGTTGAGCAGAAATACAAATGCTTTTAAAGGACAACTATACTTTCAAAATTCACTTTTTAAAAATGAAAAGCACCTGGGGCAAGGAGGTAGGACTGATTATTTCCACCTCCCAATATTGTTTTGTTGAGGAGCTACAGTACATACAGTTTTTATCTGCCAGGTTATGACCCTGGGCCGGTCTATATTACAGATAGTGCTGAAGCATACAGGAAGACTGGCAAAAACAGTTTACTTTGTTCTGCTGCTCCTCATAAAAGGATATTGGGAGGTAAAATGCACCAATCCTACCTCCCTGCCTCTGGTACTTTTTATTCTAACTGTTTTTGAAAAACCTTTATAGTCACTATAGTTTCCCTTTAAGAAAAAGGGTGTATTTTTTCATTTCATGTTTGCAGAACCCCTAATAATGTCCGTTATAGTCTCTGTTGCTGGGTTGATTCAGTTGCTCAGTAAAAATCTGAGCATGTGTGACCCATCCAACAGTCAATCAGTAGAAATTACTGTTCGGAATATTCCAAGGATGTGGTGCATTCTGGGAAGAATCTGGAGTGTTACAGAACCCATCACCTGTTAAGGCTCATACACACGCTCAATTTACGAGCGAGGAACGACCCTGACGGCCGAGTGCTACACATGACGAACGTCCATTTCAGGCGGGAATCGTTTGTGTGTATGCATTCGGTTGGGGGTCGTTTGCCTATTCGTCAGGCGGATCAACTAAAGACCCCCGACTGAACTCATATACACGGACGATTCTTGGCTGTTCATCACGTGTAGCGGTCGGCCGTTGGGGGTTAAAACTGATCGCTGGAGCTGAACATCCTCATTCCTCTGCAGCTACTGATCGCTTTAGCTTGTGTAGAGGAGGGGCTGATCGTTTCCCTTTAATCTAACAGAACAATGTCAGGAAGAACATGCAGACTCTGTGTGTTTAATGCAGTATTTCCAGGTAAAATGACAATAAACAACATTTAACCCTATATATAATAGTGATAAACCCAACTAGCCAAACATTACCTATTAGAGGCTCTGGCTCCTTTTAAAGGGAGAGCCCAACCTCCCTGGATATCTGTACATTCACCTTGTGATAAAATAAAGATAATACTGTTGAAATTGGAACTATGTGAATGTTTTTCACTTTTGTTTCCCATTTAACAGCATGGCAGCTCCTCCCTATGTTCCCAGTGAGCGCTACCTGCTATTTGTGCAGTGGAAAGTAGAGTAAAGTAGATTGGAAATAAATGGCCCTTGTGTAAACTCTTTCTAAGAAAGGAGTGGTTGGCCCTTGGCATTCCTGCCGCTGAATGAACCGTTACCTGTTTGAACACCGAGTGCCAGCTTATCCACCCCATCCTCATATCCCCGGTTAGAGAAGTTCAGGGTTATCTGGAAAGGTTGTCCTCTCCGGACAATCAGGCGATCACATCCGGCATCTGACGTATGGTGACTGCGGTTATTGGTGCTGCAGTCCAGGTCATGGGTATCCAGAACCAGTTCTGTGAAAGGAAAAGCAGAAAGCGTCAGTAATGATCCAACAGGAACTTTCCATTTGGCCCGATAGGTTCCGATGCCAACAGTGGTAGCTTGTAAGCACCAGGATCTGTTATTTTTGTACCATATACACACACCCTAAAATAGCATGTCCACCCATAAACCTACCATGTATGGTGTAATATGTTACGGGCCCCCATTCCCAGGGGGGACACTACCAAATAGTTAATCCAGAGAAAGGCAAAAACCCTCGAGATGAATTACACTCAATGGGAAGAACATTCCTTCATGATTACAAACAGCTGCTGGACCAATCCACCAATCAACCTTAAACAACAGGAACATTGGATTTTTATCCAATCAACCTGCAATTAACACACCTACTGGAAGGCAGTTCTGCATTGTTTTCTTTATCACTGACAATCCACATTCCTCTCCATATTGTTCTATCACTAAATTCTGCAGATCTCCCCAGCTGCATTCCTGCCGTGTTATATAGAGATAAGGACCAGCGTTCCACCTGGACACATTATAATGGCAAATTAATTGTGGGAATATACCATGTAAATTAATTGTGGGAATATACCATTTAAATTAATTGTGGGAATATACCGTTTAAATTAATTGTGGGAATATACCATTTAAATTAATTGTGTGAACATACCGTTTAAATTAATTGTGGGAACATACCATTTAAATTAATTGTGGTAATACTCCTGCCCTTCATGGTTATATTGTATACTTCACTGCCCTTACATGGTTTATATTGTATACTTCTCTGCCCTTACATGGTATATATTGTATACTTCTACTGCCCTTAACTAGTATATATTTGTATACTTCACTGCCCTTACATGGTTATATTGTATACTTCTACTGGCCTTACATGGTATATATTGTATACTTCTACTGCCCCTACATGGTATATATTATATACTTCTACTGCCCTTACATGGTTTATATTGTATACATCTACTGCCCCTACATGGTATATATGTATACTTCTACTGCCCCTACATGATATATATTGTATACTTCTACTGCCCTTACATGGTATAATATTGTAAATCTGTACTGTCTGCCCTTACATGGTATATATTGTATACTTCTACTGCCTTACATAGTATATATTGTATACTTCTACGTGCCTTACTGGTTTATATTGTACTTCTACTGCCTTACATGTTATAATTGTATATTTTCTACTGCCCTTACATGGTTTATTATTGTATACTTCTACTGCCCTTACATGGTATATATTGTATACTTCTACTGCCCTTACATGGTTTATATTGTATACTTCTACTGCCTTACATGGTATATATTGTATACTTCTACTGCCCTTACATGGTTATATTGTATACTTCTACTGCCTTACATGGTATATATTGTATACTTCACTGCCTTACATGGTATATTTGTATACTTCTACTGCCCTTACTGGTATATATTGTATACTTCTACTGCCCCTACATGGTTAATATTGTATACTTCTACTGCCCTTACATGGTATATATTGTATACTTCTACTGCCCCTACATGGTTATATTGTATACTTCTACGCCTACATGGTATATATGTATACTTCTACTGCCTTACATGGTATATATTGTATACTTCTACTGCCCCTACATGGTATATATTGTATACTTCTACTGCCCTTACATTGTATATTGTATACTTCTACTGCCCTACATGGTATATATTGTATACTTCTACTGCCCTTACATGGTATATATTGTATACTTCTACTGCCCTTACATGGTATATTTGTATACTTCTACTGCCCTTACATGGTATTATTGTATACTTCTACTGCCCTTACATGGTATATATTGTATACTTCTACTGCCCTTACATGGTATATATTTATACTTCTACTGCCCTTACATGGTATATATTGTATACTTCTACTGCCCCTACATGTTTATATTGTATACTTCTATGCCCTACATGGTATATATGTATACTCTACTGCCCTTCATGGTATAATATTGTATACTTCTACTGCCCTTACTGGTATATATTGTATACTTATACTGCCCTTACATAGGATATATGGGCTCCTTAATCCCCCACCCTCCCTTACTCACATGCCTCCTGTGTGTCTGCGACACCAATAAGTTCTTGCAAGCCTCACCATGGACCCTGCTCTGCTTTCATACTCCTCCCCCTCCTGACTCTTTTTTTGTTTTCTCTGGATTCTTTAAATGTTGCAGAAAGTGGCTGGCAGGCAGGCCAAAGAGGTCAGGGATGGGTCACTTATTACCACCATTTCTGCTTTGGAGTGACAGGTCTTTCCTGTAAATGCCGTGATTTTAAAATCGATGATTTCTCAGAATCTACTGCTCAGATTTAAAAGTTTTGGAGCAGTGGATCTTCATTTTTTTAGAGTAAGATACCTTTTAAAGCTGTACAAACTCCTTACAATCTAGAACAGTTATCAGTTATCACAGCCATGACTAACTGCTGCTACCCGGAAAGAAATGCGAATTGAGAGATGGAAAGCAAAACATCAGGCCATCAGTGGAGCATCTAGAAGTTACTTGGCCCTCGGCAAAAACTACATGGGATCTCCTTCCCTGCTTCATGGGGGGAGACTGTATCTGTCATAGGGAAGTAAGAGATGGGGGCCCCCTGCTCCCCCGTAGTTACACCCTGGCTCCATAACAGCTTGGGACTTCCCTGTACAATAATGCACATGTACGTTACATACGTCTGATGACATTCCCTGGTGGTTCGTATTGTAAAGGGGGAGGGGGTGGAATGTTGAGAGTAGAAAAATTCTGGCAAAAATCTAGCTGGAAAAAAATCTGTAACCCCATTATATGAATATGTGTTTTTGTAAAACAACAATGCAAGGAAAAAAGTGAAAAGGTGGAAAAAATGTACAGTACAGATATGGGGGGTTATAGGTGAGAAGGGATTTTCTCTGTTTGTCCTCACCATGAAAAACAAGGTCATAGGAACACCCTGTACTGACAAGCAGGAAAAATATCAGCGCAGTGCAGGGGAAGTCTAGGTCGAATATAGAACATCAGGTCAGTCTGTTTGTGGGTGGGACCTAAATTCATCGATGGGTGATTGACAAGTACACATATACTTTTATATGTTATCATCCAAATAAGGTCACTGCTAACATTTAATTCTTGTTTTTGATTGCAAGCTTCTATTCCCAATGTTAAAGGGAAATTCCACCAATTAATGGAAATTACAATGTAGGAAAAATTACATTTCTATAGTTAAAGTGAAGTGGAAAACAGTTGAGACTGTCAGTGGAGGCCGGGGGGATTGCGTGCAAAGTAAATGTCTGTTGCTGGCTCCTGTAAATTGGTTGAAGAACAGGAGGTAAGGCACAGCTCCTTAACCCCAGATCTTCAATCAATGCATTAAAGGAATAGGGGTTTTACACGGACTTGGGCATTAAGCGCCCCAAAATTGCATCACCCCATTTTTAGGGATACGACAGGTCAAAGCTGCCTTGATAATTTCTACTTTAGACTGCAGTTCTCATTGTGGCCAGTAGAGAGAGCTCCTGTGTAAATCGAACTGCTGTCTCTAAACCTGACTTGCATCCTTATTCTTCACAAGGCTAAGGGTGTGGGCTTTAGTCCTCCTTTAAAGGGATGTCATCCCACACTTACTTTAAAGAAGGTTAAAGCCCAAGCCCCCCCACCCTATGAGACCTTTGCTATACCTTTAAAAAAAATTCTTGTATTATTACTCTACAAACCCGATTTCTCGCCATGTTATGTGTTATGTTAAAAGATGGTGGGGTGGGACAGTCCCTTTTAGGGACTCTTCTTCTGCCCTTACATGATTATATATTGTATTCTTCTACTGCCCTTACATGGTTTATTATTGATACTTCACTGCCCTACATGGTGTATATTGTATACTTCTACTGCCCTTAATGGTATATATTGTATACTTCTACTGCCCTTACATGGTAATATTGTATACTTCTACTGCCCTTACATGGTTTATATGTATACTTCTACTGCCCCCTACATGGTTATATTGTATATTCTACTGCCTTACATGGTTTTATATTGTATACTTCTACTGCCTACATGGTATATTGGTATACTTCTACTGCCCTTACATGAATATATTGTATACTTCTACTGCCCTTACATGGTTTATATTGTATACTTCTACTGCCCTTATGGTTATATTGTATACTTCTAATGCCCATTACATGGTATAATTGTATACTTCTACTGCCTTACATGGTATATATTGTATACTTCTACTGCCCTAATGGTTATATTGTAACTTCTACTGGCCTTACAGGTATATATGATAATTCTAATGCCCCTACATTGGTATATATTATATACTTCTACTGCCCTTACATGGTTATATTTGTATACATTTACTGCCCTACATGGTATATATTGTATACTTCTACTGGCCCCTACATGATATATATGGTATACTTCTACTTTCTAATTAATGCCCCTTACCATGGTAATATTTTATACTTATACTTCTACTGCCCTTAACATGGTATATATTGTATACTTCTACTGCCTTACATAGTATATATTGTATACTTCTACTGCCCTTACATGGTTTATATTGTTATCTTCTACTGGCCTTACTGGTATAATATTGTATATTCTACTACTGCCCTTACAATGGTTTATATTGTATACTTCTAACGGCCCTTACATGGTTTATATTGTTTATACTTCTACTGCCCTACATGGTATATATTGTATACTTCATGCCCTTACATGGTTTATATTGTATACTTCTACTGCCTTACATGGTATATATTGTATACTTTCTATGGCTTACATGGTATATATGTATACTTCTACTGCCCTTACATGGTTATATTGTATACTTCTACTGCCCTTACATGGTATATATGTATACTTTCTACTGCCCTTACATGGTTATATTGTATACTTCTACTGCCCTACATGGTTATATTGTATACTTTACTGCCCTACATGTAATTATGATACTTCTACTGCCCTACATGGTTTATATTGTATACTTCACTGCCCTACATGGTATATATGTACTCTACTGCCTTACATGGTTAATATTGTATACTTCTACTGCCCTTACATGGTATTATTGTTATACTTCTACTGCCCTTACATGGTTATATTGTATAATTCTACTGCCCTACATGGTATATATTGTATACTTCTACTGCCCTTACATGGTATATATTGTATACTTCTACTGCCCTACATGGTATATATTGTATACTTCTACTGCCTTACATGGATATATGATACTTCTACTGCCCTTACAGGTATTATTGATACTTTTACTGCCTTACATGGTTATATTGTATACTTCTACTGCCCTACATGGTATATATTGTATACTTCTACTGCCTTACATGGTATATATTGTATACTTCTACTGCCCTTACATGGATATATTGTATACTTCTACTGCCTATACATGTATATATTGTATAACTTCTACTGCCCTACATGGTATATATTGTATACTTCTACTGCCCTACATGGTTTAATTGTATACTTTTACTCCCCTTACATGGTATATATTGTATACTTCACTGCCTTACATGGTTATAATTGTATACTTCTACTGCCCTTACATGGTATATATTGTAACTTCTACTGCCCCTACTGTTTATATTGTATACTCTACTGCCCTTACATGGTATATAGTTATACTTCTACTGCCCCTACAGGTTTATATTGTATACTTCTATGCCCTTACATGGTATATATGTATACTTCTACTGCCCCTACATGGTATATGATACTTTCTACTGCCCTTATACGGTATATATTGTATAATTCTACTGCCCTATGGGTATATATTGTATACTTCTCCTGCCCTTACATGGTATATATTGTTACTTCTACTGCCCTTACATGGTTATATATTGTATACTTCTACTGCCTTACATGGTTATATATTGTATACTTCTACTGCCCTTACATGTTTAATTGTATACTTCTACTGCCCTCTACATGGTAATATTGTATACTTCTACTGCCCTTACATGGTTTATATTGTATAATTTATTGCCCCTCTACATGGTATATATTGTATACTTCTACTGCCCCTTACATGTTTATATTGTATACTTCTACTGCCCTACATGGTTTATATTGGATAATTTTATTGCCCCTATGGTTATATTGTATACTTTCTATGCCCTTACATGTATATATTGTAACTTTACTGCCCTTACATTGGTATATATGTATACTTCTACTGCCCTTACATGGTATATATGTATACTTCTACTGCCTACATGGTATATATTGTATACTTCTACTGCCCTTACGGTAATATTGTATACTCTACTGCCCTTATATGGTTTATATTGTATACTTCTATTGCCCCTACATGGTATATATTGTATAATTCTACTGCCCTTAACATGTATATATTGATATATTCTACTGCCTATACGGATATATTGTAACTTACTGCCCTTAATGGTATATATTGTATACTTCTACTGCCCTTACATGGTTATATGTTTTGTATACTTTTCTATTGCCCCTACATGGTATATATTGTATACTTTACTGCCTCTACATGGTATATAGTATACTTATACTGCCCTTACATGGATATATTGTATACTTCTACTGCCCTACATGATATAATTGTATACTTCTACGCCTTACATGGTTTATATGTATACTTCTAAGCCCTTATATGGTTTATATTGTATAATTCTTACTGCCCTTACATGGTATATAGTGTATACTTCTACTGCCTTACTAGTATATATTGTATACTTCTACTGCCCTTACATGGTTATATTGTATAATTTCTACTGGCCTACATGGTATATATTGTATACTTCTACTGCCTTACATGGTATATATTATATACTTCTACTGCCCTACATGGTTTATATTGTATACTTACTGCCCTACAGGATATAGCTTATTCTACTGCCCACATGGTATATATTGTATACTTCTAATGCCCTTACATGGTATATATTGTTACTTCTACGCCCTTACATGTATATATTGTATACTTCTACTGCTTACATTAGTATATATTGTATACTTCTACGCTTACAGGTTTATTATTGTATACTTCTTACGGCTTAAATGGTATATATTGTATATTTCTACTGCCCTACAGGTTTATATTGTATACTTCTACTGCCCTTACATGGCTTATATTGTATACTTCTACTGCCCTTACATGGTTTATATTGTATACTTATAATGCACTACATGGTATATATTGTATACTTCAATGCCTTACATGGTTTATATGTATTACTTCTAAGGCCTTACATGGTATTATATTGTTACTTCTACTGGCTTAAATGGTATATATTGTATACTTCTACTGCCCTTACATGGTATATATTGTATACTTCTACTGCCCTTACATGGTATATATATTGTATTTATCTGGAATACTATCATTGGCACCAGCCTTATTGCTATACAATGATAGTATTCAGATAATGGTTACCTTTATAGGAATAATAAATATATTTTCTGCAAATATTTTGACTTAATTTGCTAATGTAAATGAATTTTGGACCTTAATTATCAACACTGCACATTAGTAGTTACAACAATGTTGGTGTCACCACTACCAAAGTTGATGGTCATGGGAGGAGACACCCATAAGCCCTGGAAAGGGGGTGGGGGGGGGGTACCAGAGGCATTTTGCTCCAATTGCCCTCCCCTCGCAGTGTCACTGAACCACCAACCATTTGTATTGATTTTTATAACATTATCTGGTCTAGTGACCATTCAGTTATTTACGACCACATTTATAATAATAATATAAAATTCTATCATATACAATATATATTGAATATATATATATTTAATATAATAATATTATATTTTTATAACCTCAATCATTTATAAATACACATTTAGAAGGTCTGGCACACCACAGTACAATTTTGACCCTATCTTTCACCTCTGTTAATACTGATTGGCTGCCTGTGGTAGCGTGGGGTAGCTCTTTCAGGGCCAACCTGGGCTGCCTGTACGAGATGTCCACTTCTGGCATTCGACAAAATCGTCAATCAGGGTGAAAATTACCACCGACATGACCCAATCCAAATCTTTAAGTGGCCAGTCGGGCAGAAATTCGTGTGCATGGGCCTAATTCTGACCATTACACTATAAAGATATTTGATTGTCGAATTATCTTAAGTTTTTAAAGGGCACATTTGCCCCTTTGCAAAGTTAAATTCTGTGCTGCCTTAATCCTACTCTGTCAGTGACTCTGTTTACATGGTGTTAGATCTCTGTGCAGCACCCTCCCCTTCCCCCTCCCCTCTGTTACCTCCTCCATGTCTCAACTCCGGCTAACGACAAGCTTATCATGTGCGTAGGAGTTAAAAGTTCAACACCTGAAAAAAACACCCACGCACAGTGGCCAAAGAAAGCAAGCTGTCCTGGAGAACACGAAGAGAACAGTACAGTTTAAGATCTCTCACTTTGTGACCCATCATCAATCAGTGAAAGCTATTAAGAAGGGGCGGTCAAGTGCAGCCTTATATTACCATCAAAGCTACCTTTCTCCCCCTGCTAATGCTGTTATCTCTATGTTTATTACAGAGCAGGGAGGGGGGATCACGTCACAGGGATTTGATTGACAGTCCAAGTAGGAGTAGAGGAATGCAATGTATTCTTCTAACTGGTGTATCTCAGGACAAGAGGGAATCTGAAAAAAGTGAAGACACTCTGGGGGTTGTGGGGAATATAGAACACATGGAAAGAAAGAAAAAAAAATTTATTTCCCACTATAGATGCCCTTTAAAGTGTGTCTGCACGGCTGGAGGTATTTACCTTCCGTCTGACCCATTCATTTAGTGATCACAGAGATAGACGAACTTTCAAAATTCGGTCCGTTTCGAACTTTGGAAGTATAAGGAAACTTCGAAAACTGACC
The DNA here is from genome assembly GCA_019447015.1 of Hymenochirus boettgeri. Classification (NCBI taxonomy): domain Eukaryota; kingdom Metazoa; phylum Chordata; class Amphibia; order Anura; family Pipidae; genus Hymenochirus; species Hymenochirus boettgeri. The sequence goes on along the minus strand of CM033476.1, from coordinate 13,560,705 downwards.
CATTAAAGTCAATGGGGGTCAAATAAGTTTGAAAAGGTGATGCAATACAATTAAATATCAATGGTAACTTAATGGTAACTGGAAAATGGTTGGGGAACACAGCGCTGAATCTTAAATACCGATTATACAGATGTATGTATATGTTTATTTATATAGGCCACTTGGGTACACAGCGCTGTACATTAAACAATAAGATTATACAGTATGTATGTATATGTTTATTTATATAGCGCCACTTGGGTACCACAGAGCTGTACATTATAACAATACAGATTATACAGTATGTGTATATGTTTATTATTATAGCGCCACTGGGTACACAGCCTGTACATTATAACAATAAAGATTATACAGTATGTAGTATGATTATTTATATGCACCACTTGGGTACACAGCGCTGTACATTATAACAATACAGATTATACAGTATGTATGTATATGTTTATTTAATAGCACCCCTTGGGTACACAGCGCTGTACATTAAACAATACAGATTACAGTATGTATGTATATGTTTATTTTATAGCACCACTTGGGGACACAGCGCTGTCCATTATAAACAATACAGATTAACAGTATGTATGTATATGTTTATTTATATAGCGCCACTTGAGGACACAGCGCTGTACATTATAACAATACAGATTATACAGTATGTATGTATATGTTATTTATATAGCGCCAACTTGGGGACACAGCGCTGTACATATAACAATACAGATTATACAGTATGTATGTATATGTTTATTTATATAGCGCCACTGGGTACACAGCGCTGTACATTATAACAATACAGATTATACAGTATGTATGTTATGGTTATTATATAGCGCCACTTGGGTACACAGCGCTGTACATTTAACAACACAGATTATACAGTATGTATGTATATGTTATTATATAAGCGCCACTTGGGTACACAGCGCTGTAATTATAACAATACAGATTATACAGTATGTATGTAGTTGTATTTATATAGCGCCACTTGGGGACACAGCGCTGTACATTATAACAATACAGATTATACAGTATGTATGTATATGTTTATTATTAGCGCCACTGGGGACACAGCGCTGTACATTATAACAATACAGATTATACAGTATGTATGTATATGTTATTATATAGCGCCACTTGGGGACACAGCGCTGTACATTATAACAATACAGATTATACAGTAGTATGTATATGTTTATTTATATAGCGCCACTTGGGGACACAGCGCTGTACATTATAACAATACAGATTATACAGTATGTATGTATGTTTATTTATATAACGCCACTTTGGTACACAGGCTGTGTACATTAAACAATACAGATTATACAGTATGTATGTATATGTTATTTATATAGCGCCACTTGGGGGCACAGCGTGTACATTATAACAATACCGATTATACAGTATGTATGTATATGTTTATTTTATAAGCGCCACTTGGGGACGCAGCGCTGTACATTATAACAATACAGATTATACAGTATGTATGTATATGTTATTATATAGCGCCACTTGGGTACACAGCGCTGTACATTATAGCAATACAGATATACAGTATGTATGTATAGTTTATTTATATAGCGCCACTGGGTACACAGCGCTGTACATTTATAACAATACAGATTATTCAGTATAGTATATGTTATTTATATAGCGCCAATGGGGACACACAGCGTTACATTATAACAATACAGATTATACCGTATGTATGTATATGTTTATTTATATAGGCCACTTGGGACGCAGCGCTGTACATTATAACATTAAGATTATACAGTATGTATGTATATGTTTATTATATAGCGCCACTTGGGTACACACGGTGTACATTATAACAATACAGATTATACAGTATGTAGTTATGTTTATTATATAGCGCCACTTGGGTACACAGCGCTGTACAATTATAACAATACAGATTATACAGTATGTATGTATATGTTTATTTATATAGCGCCACTGGGTACAGCGCTGTACATTATAAAAATACAGATTATACACGTATGTATGTATATGTTTTATAGCGCCACTTGGGACACAGCGCTGTACATTATAACAATACGAATTATACAGTATGTATGTATATGTTTATTTATAAGCGCCACTTGGGGACACAGCGCTGTACATTAAACAATACAGAGTTTACTGTATGTATGTATATGTTTATTTATATAGCGCCGCTTGGGTACACAGCGCTGTACATTATACAATCAGATTATACAGTATGTATGTATATGTTTATTTATATAGCGCCACTTGGGGACACAGCGGCTACATTATAACAATACAGATTATACAGTATGTATGTATATGTTTTATTTTATAGCGCCACTTGGGTGCACAGCGCTGTACATTATAACAATACAGAGATACAGCATGTATGATAGTTTATTTATATAGCGCCACTTGGGGACACAGCGCTGTACATTATAACAATACAGATTATAGCAGCTGTATGTATATGGTTATTTATATAGCGCCCACTTGGGGACACAGCGCTGACATTATAACAATACAGATATACAGTATGTATGTATATGTTTATTTATATAGCGCCACTTGGGGACACAGCGCTTTTACATTATAAACCATACAGATTATACAGTATGTAGAATGTTTATTTATATAGTGCCACTTGGGGACACAAGCGCTGTACATTATAACAATACAGATTATACAGCATGTATGTAATGTTTATATATATAGCGCCACTTGGGGGCACAGCGCTGTACATTATAAACAATACAGATTATACAGTATGTATGTATATGTTTATTTATGTAGCGCCACTTGGGGACGCCGCGCTGTCGTGAAGTTTGCCAGGGGGTAAATAAAAACACCATCTCTGGTCATGCCGTGAGGTTTGCCAGGGGTAATAAAAACCCATCTTGGTCACGCCGTGAGGTTTGCCAGGGTAGTAAAATAAAACCCCATCTCTGGTGTCACCGTGAAGTTTGCCAGGGGGTAAAAAAACACCATCTCTGGTCTCACCGTGAAGTTGCCAGGGGGTAAATAAAAACACCATCTCTGTCAGCGTAAGTCAGGGGGATAAAACCCCATCTCTGTCACCAGTGGGGTTTGCCAGGGGTTAAATAAAACCCCATCTCTGGTCTCACCGTGTGAAGTTTGCTAGGGTTAAATAAAACCCCATCTCTGGTCTCACCGTGAGGTTTGCAAGGGTTAAATAAAACACCCATCTTGTCACGCCTTGAGGTTTGCCCGTGTTAAATAAAACCCCATCTCTGGTCTAACCGTGAGGTTTGCCAAGGGTTAAATAAAAACCCCATCTCTGGTCTCACCATGAGGTTTGCAGGTGTTAAATAAACACCATCTCTGGTCATGCCGTGAAGTTTGCCAGGTGTTAATAAAACCCCATCTCTGGTCATGCCGTGGGTTTGCCAGGGTTAATAAAACCCATCTCTCGGTCACTGCCGTGAAGTTTGCCAGGTGTTAATAAAACCCATCTCTGGTCACGCCTTGAGGTTTGCAGGGGTTAAATAAAACCCCATCTCTGGTCTCACCGTGGTAAGTTTGCTAGGGGTTAATAAAACACACTATCTGGCTCACCGTGAGGTTTGCCAAGGGTTAATAAAACCCCATCTCTGGTCACGCCTTGAGGTTTGCCAAGTGTTAAATAAAACCCCATCTCTGGTCTCACCGTGAGGTTGCCAGGGTTAAATAAAACACCATCTCTGGTCATGCGGTGAAGTTGCCAGGTGTTAATAAAACCCATCTCTGGTCATGCCGTGAGGTTTGCCAGGGGTTAAATAAAAACCCATCTCTGGTCACGCCGTGAAGTTTGCCAGGTGTTAAATAAAACCCCATCTCTGGTCACGCCTTGAGGTTTGCCAGGGGTTAAATAAAACCCCATCTCTGGTCATGCGTGAGGTTTGCCAGGGTTAAATAAAACCCCATCTCTGGTCACGCCGTGTGAAGTTTGCCAGGTGTTAAATAAAACCCCATCTCTGGTTACGCCTTAAGTTTGCCAGGGTTAAATAAAACCCCATCTCTGGTCACGCTGTGAGTTTGCCAGGGTAAATAAAACCCCATCTCTGGTCACGCCTTGAGTTTGCCAGGTGTTAAATAAAATCCCATCTCTGGTCACGCCGTGAGGTTTGCCAGGGGTTAAATAAACCCCATCTCTGGTCTCACACGTGAGGTTTGCAGGGGTTAAATAAAACCCCATCTCTGGTCTCACCGTGAGGTTTGCCAGGTGTTAAATAAAACCCCATCTCTGGTCTCACCGTGAGGTTTGCCAGGGGTTAAATAAAACCCTATCTCTGGTCACGCCGTGAGGTTTGCCAGGTGTTAAATAAAACCCTATCTCTGGTCACGCCGTAGGGTTTGCCAGTGTTTAAATAAAACCCCATCTCTGGTCTCACCGTGAGGTTTGCCAGGTGTTAATAAAACCCCATCTCTTGGTCTCACCGTGAGGTTTGCCAGGGGTAATAAAAAAACCATCTCTGGTCAAGCCGTGAGGTTTGCCAGGGGTTAAATAAAACCCCATCTCTGGTCACGCCGTGAGGTTTGCCAGGTGTTAAATAAAACCCTATCTCTGGTCACGCCGTGAGGTTTGCCAGGTGTTAAATAAAACCCCATCTCTGGTCACGCCGTGAGGTTTGCCAGGGTTAAAAAAACCCCACTCTGGTATCACCGTGAGTTGCCAGGTGTAATAAATAAACCCCATCTCTGGTTACGCCTTGAGGTTTGCCAGGGGTTAAATAAAACCCCATCTCTGGTCATGCCGTGAGGTTGCCAGGGGTTAATAAAACCCATCTCGGTCACACCGTGAGGTTTGCCAGGTGTTAAATAAAACCCCACCTGGTCTCCCGTTGAGGTTGCCAGGTGTTAAATAAAACCCCTCTGGTACACCGTGAGTTTGCCAGGGGTTAAATAAAACCCCACTCTGGTACGCCTGAGGTTTGCCAGGGGTTAAATAAAACCCCATCTCTGGTCACGCCGTGAGGTTTGCCAGGGTTAATAAAACCCCATCTCTGGTCACGCCGTGAAGTTGCCAGGGGTTAAATAAAACCCATCTCGGTCTCACGTGAAGTTTGCCAGGGTAAATAAAAACCCCATCTCTGGTCACGCCGTGAGGTTTGCCAGGGGTTAAATAAAACCCCATCTCTGGTCAGCCGTGAGTTTGCCAGGGGTTAAAAAAACCCCATCTCTGGTCACCGTGAGGTTTGCCAGGCGTTAAATAAAACCCCATCTCTGGTCATGCCGTGAGGTTTGCCAGGTGTTAAATAAAACCCTATCTCTGGTCATGCCGTGAGGTTTGCCAGGTGTTAAATAAAACCCCATCTCTGGTCTCACCGTTGAGGGTTTGCCAGGGTTAATAAATAAAACCCATCTCTGGTCACTGTGAGGTTTGCCAGGGGTAAATAAAACCCATTCTGGTCGCCGTGAGTTGCAGGTGTTAAATAAAACCCCATCTCTGGTCACACCGTGAAGTTTGCCAGGGGGTAAATAAAACCCTATCTCTGGTCACGCCGTGAGGTTTGCCAGGCGTTAAATAAAACCCTATCTCTGGTCATGCCGTGAGGTTTGCCAGGGGTTAAATAAAACCCCATCTCTGGTCACACCGTGAAGTTTGCCAGGGGTAAATAAAACCCCATCTCTGGTCATGCACGTGAGGTTTGCCAGGCGTTAAATAAAACCCCATCTCTGGTCAGCCGTGAGGTTTGGCCAGGCGTTAAATAAAAACCCCTATCTCTGGTCATGCCGTGAGGTTGCCAGGGTTAAATAAAACCCTATCTCTGGTCATGCCGGATGGTTTGCCAGGTGTTAAATAAAACCCACTCTGGTCATGCCGTGAGGTTTGCAGGCGTTATAATAAAAACCCATCTCTGGTCTCACCGTGAGGTTTGCCCAGGTGTTAAATAAAACCCCATCTCTGGTCACACCGTGAAGTTTGCCAGGGGGTAAATAAAACCCCATCTCTGGTCCACCGTGAGGTTTGCCAGGGGTTAAATAAAACCCCATCTCTGGTCACACGCGAGGTTTGCCAGGGGTATAAACCCATCTTGGTCACACCGTGAAGTTTGCCAGGGGGTAAATAAAACCCCATCTCTGGTCTCACCGTGAGGTTTGCCAGGGGTTAAATAAAACCCCATCTCTGGTCACCCCGTGAGGTTTGCCAGGCGTTAAATAAAACCCCATCTCTGGTCATGCCGTGAGGTTTGCCAGGTGTTAAATAAAACCCCATCTCTGGTCACGCCGTGAGGTTTGCCAGGGGGTAAATAAAACCCCATCTCTGGTCACACCGTGAAGTTTGCCAGGGGGTAAATAAAACCCCATCTCTGGTCACGCCGTGAGGTTTGCCAGGTGTTAAATAAAACCCCATCTCTGGTCACGCCGTGAGGTTTGCCAGGGTTAAATAAACCCCACTCTGGTCACACCGCAGGTTTGCCAGGGTTAAATAAAACCCCATCTCTGGTCACCTGCCGTGAGGTTTGCCAGGGGTTAAATAAAACCCCATCTCTGGTCACACCGTGAGGTTTGCCAGGTGTTAAATAAAAGTTACGTTTTGCGATTTTATTGGTGGAACAATTCAGTCACATCCTTGGAATTCGATACAATCCAATGAAGTTATTTATTATTATTTCCAGCACCTGGGACTCAGTGTTAGAGTTTGAAGGTGAACAGATTTCTTGTAAAGGTATAAATCCTTTGGAAATGTTAATTCTACATCCGGAGAGACAGTGGTAATGCAATGAAAGGGTTAACACCACCCCCCCCTTGAACTGTGAGTAAAGTTCTCCTAAGTGTGCCAGTCCCTCCCCCAGGGTGTGTCTAAGTTCTGTATTAAGTCAGGTCTATAGTTTAGGAATATGATCCCACTAAAGACTGGGAGAGCTGCAGGACTATGGCAGAAGGTAGGGTACTGAGAGTTCTATGTGCACAGGAAGGATTATAACCTGCACTGGCAGTGGGAGACTTTGCTTTGATGGGGGTAGGAAATGGGCAGTAGACACGAAGCACTGTAACAATCATTCAGCAGCTAGAAATGATAATAAATTTCCTTTAGGTAACCGCTGGGAGCGATGGAGGAAATGTCATTACAAAATGCACGTTTGGACCATCTGCCATTTTTGATGATGTTCGCCATTGTTTTCCCACATGCATGCATGTGCCCCCATTGTGGATGATGCCAATGAAAAAATAGTGTCAGGGCTGTTCAAAGAATTGAATTGCCTTGTATATTAGAATATACTTCTATAAAGCTGTTTTTATACTTACCAGCACTGGTTACGCCGCTACCGATATCTGTACAGTAACATTACCAAACAATTACCAAAACATGATCGAGGGAGCAAAAACAAACAGTAACCCCTTCCCTTACATAGTGTCTGGCTAGGGATGTGTAATACAAACTATGGGTATGTGCTGTAGTATTATAACAGTATTATAGATCTGTGGGTATATAGGGTACAGTTCTGGTATATATCCACTAGGGAACTGTTTCTAAAGTAAATGATATATTTCAAAGGAGGAATAGGATAGATCCCCTGTAGCAAGATTCTAATCAGCCAATCTCCGCTGCTGATCGGCAGAGCTGGATTAGCCACAAGACACTCTAGACTCCTGTTAGTGCCCCAAGGGGCCCAGCCATGTCTGTACAGGATGTAATGTGGTCATGTGTTTTTATACAGAAAATCAGTTTCTCTGTCTTTATAAACATGCAGATTATACACACAGCGAGGAAGGAGGGCCCCAAATCACAGCGCTGCATAGGGCCCCAGGCAATGTTATCTATTCAGCTGCCATTGTAACCTTTGGTATAGTCTCCGACGTGAATAGAAATGTTATGTTGATTATTTTTATTAACAAGCCTGTCTGTACATACATACAATGTATCTATAATGTACATACATACAATGTATTCTATAATGTACATACATACAATGTATTCTATAATGTACATACATACAATGTATTCTATAATGTACATACATACAAGTATTCTATAATGTACATACATACAATGTATTCTATAATGTACATACATACTGTATAATATGTATTGTTATAATGTACAGCGCTGTGTACCCAAGTGGCGCTATATAAATAAACATATACATACATACTGTATAATCTGTATTGTTTATAATGTACAGCGCTGTTCTGCCCAAGTGGCGCTATATAAAATAAACATATACATACATACTGTATAATCTGTGATTGTTATAATGTACAGCGCTGTTCCCCAAGTGGCGCTATATAATAAACATATACATACTACTGTATATCTGTATTGTTATAATGTACAGCGCTATGTACCCAAGTGGCGCTATATAAACATATACATACATACTGTATAATATGTATTGTTATAATGTACAGCGCTGTGTACCCAGTGGCGCTATATAAATAAACATATACATACATACTGTATAATCTGTATTGTTATAATGTACAGCGCTGTGTCCCCAAGTGGCGCTATATAAATAAACATATACATACATACTGTATAATCTGTATTGTTAAAATGTACAGCGCTGTGTACCCAAGTGGCGCTATATAAATAAACATATACATACATACTGTTAATCTGTATTGATAATGTACAGCGCTGTGTACCCAAGGCGCTATATAAATAAACATATACATACATACTGTATAATCTGTATTGTTATAATGTACAGCGCTGTGTCCCCAGTGGCGCTATATAAATAAACATATACATACATACTGTATAATCTGTATTGTTATAATGTACAGCGCTGTGTACCCAAGTGGCGCATAATAAAAACTATACATACATACTGTATAATCTGTATTTTATAATGTACAGCGCTGTGTACCCAAGTGGCGCTATAAATAAACATATACATACATACTGTATAATCTGTATTGTTATAATGTACAGCGCTGTGTACCCAAGTGGTGCTATAATCAAAAACATATACATACATACTGTATAATCTGTATTGTTATAATGTACAGCGCTGTGTACCCAAGTGGTGCTTATAATAAAATATACATACATACTGTATAATCTGTATGTTATAATGTACAGCGCTGTGTACCCAAGTGGCGCTATATAAAATAAACATATACATACATACTGTATAATATGTATTGTATAATGTACAGCGCTGTGTACCCAAGTGGTGCTTATAAATAAACATATACATACATACTGTATAATCTGTATTGTTATAATGTACAGCGCTGTGTACCCAAGTGGCGCTATATAAATAACCTATACATACATACTGTATAATCTGTATTGTTATAATGACAGCGCTGTGTACCCAGTGGCGCTATATAAATAAAACTAACATACATACTGTATAATCTGTATTGTTATAATGTACAGCGCTGTGTACCCAAGTGGCGCTATATAATAAAACATATACATATATACTGTAATCTGTATTGTTATAATGTACAGCGCTGTGTACCCAAGTGGCGCTATAAATAAACATATACATACATACTGTATAATCTGTATTGTTATAATGTACAGCGCTGTGTACCCAAGTGGCGCTATATAAATAAACATATACATACATACTGTATAATCTGTATTGTTATAATGTACAGCGCTGTGTACCCAAGTGGCGCTATAAATAAACATATACATACATACTGTATAATCTGTATTGTTATAATGTACAGCGCTGTGTACCCAAGTGGCGCTATATAAATAAACATATACATACATACTGTATAATCTGTATTGTTATAATGTACAGCGCTGTGCCCCCAAGTGGCGCTATAAATAACAATACATACATACTGTATAATCTGTATGTATAATGTACAGCGCTGTGTACCCAAGTGGCGCTATATAAATAAACATATACATACATACTGTATAATCTGTATTGTTATAATGTACAGCGCTGTGTCCCCAAGTGGCGCTATATAAATAAACTATACATACATACTGTATAATCTGTATTGTTATAATGTACAGCGCTGTGTACCCAAGTGGCGCTATATAAATAAACATATACATACATACTGTATAATCTGTATTGTTATAATGTACAGCGTGTGTCCCCAAGTGGCGCTATAATAATAAACTATACATACATACTGTATAATCTGTATTGTTATAATGTACAGCGCTGTGTACCCAAGTGGCACTTATATAAATAAACTATACATACATACTGTATAATCTGTATTGTTATAATGTACAGCGCTGTGTACCCAAGTGGCGCATATAATATAAACATATACATACATACTGTATAATCTGTATTGTTATAATGTACAGGATGTGTCCCCAAGTGGGCTATAATAAAAACATATACTACATACTGTATAATCTGTATGTGTTATAATGTACAGCGCTGTGTACCCAAGTGGCGCTGTATAAATAAACATATACATACATACTGTATAATCTGTATTGGTTATAATGTACAGCGCTGTGTACCAAGTGGCGCTAATAAATAACATATACATACATACTGTATAATCTGTATTGTTATAATGTACAGCGCTGTGTACCCAAGGGGGCTATATAAATAAAACATATACATACATACTGTATAATCTGTATTGTTATAATGTACAGCGCTGCGTCCCAAGTGGCGCTATTAAATAAACTATACATACATACTGATAATCTGTATTGTTATAATGTACAGCGCTGTGTACCCAAGTGGCGCTATATAAATAACAATATACATACATACTGTATAATCTGTATTGTTATAATGTACAGCGCTGTGTACCCAAGTGGCGCTATATAATAAACATATCATACATACTGTATAATCTGTATTGTTATAATGTACACGCGTGTGTCCCCAAGTGGCGCTATAAAAAACATATACATACATACTGTATAATCTGTATTGTTATAATGTACAGCGCTGTGTACCGAAGTGCGCTATAATAAAAAATATACATACATACTGTATAATCTGTATTGTTATAATGTACAGCGCTGGTACCCAAGTGGCCTATATAAATAAACATATACAACATACTGTATATCTGATTGTTATATGTACAGCGCTGCATCCCAAGTGGCGCTATATAATAAACATATACATACATTTGTATAATCTGTATTGTTATAATGTAAAGTGCTGTGACCCAAGTGGCGCTATATAAATAAACATATACATACATATGTATAATCTGTATTGTTATAATGTACAGCGCTGTGTCCCCAAGTGGCGCTATATAAATAAACATATACAATACATACTGTATAATCTGTATTGTTTAAGTTACAGCGCTGTGTCCCCAAGTGGCCGTATATAAATAAACATATACATACATACTGTATAATCTGTATTGTTATAATGCACGCTGTGTCCCAAGTGGCGCTATATAAATAAACATATACATACATACTGTATAATCTTTATTGTTATAATGTACAGCTTTTCGTCCCAAGTGGCGCTATATAAATAAACATATACATACATACTGTATAAATCTGTATTGTTATAATGTACAGAGCTGCGTTCCCCAAGTGGCGCTATAAAATAACATATACATACATACTGTATAATCTGTATTGTTATAATGTACAGCGCTGTGTCCCCAAGTGGCGCTATATAAATAAACATATACATAATACTGTATAATCTGTATTGTATAATGTACAGCGCTGTGTACCCAAGTGGCGCTATATAAAAACATATACATACATACTGTATAATCTGTATTGTTATAATGTACAGCGCTGTGTACCACAGTGGCGCTATAAAACATATACATACATACTGTATAATCTGTATTGTTTTAATGTACAGCGCTGTGTACCCAAGTGGCGCTATATAAATAACACATAACATACATACTGTATAATCTGTATTGTATAATGTACAGCGCTGTGTCCCAAGTGGGCTATAAAATAAAATATACATAACATCCTTTATAATCTGTATTGTTATAATGTACAGCGCTGTGTCCCCAAGTGGCGCTATATAAATAAACATAAAATACATAGTATAATTGTATTGTTATAATGTACAGCGCTGTGTACCCAAGTGGCGCTATATAAATAAAACATATACATACATACTGTTAATCTGTATTGTTATAATGTACAGCCTGTGTACCCAAGTGGCGCTATATAAATAAACACATACATACATACTGTATAATCTGTTTGTTATAATGTACCGGCTGTGTACCCAAGTGGCGCTATATAAATAAACATACATACATACTGTATAATCTGTATTGTTATAATGTACAGCGCTGTGTACCCAAGTGGCGCTATATAAATAAACACATACATACATACTGTATAATCTGTATTGTTATAATGTACAGCGCTGTGTACCCAAGTGGCGCTATATAAATAAACATATACATACATACTGTATAATCTGTATTGTTATAATGTACAGCGCTGTGTACCCAAGTGGCGTATATAAACACATACATACTGTATAATCTGTATTGTTATAATGTATAGCGCTGTGTCCCCAAGTGGCGCTATATAAATAAACATATACATACATATTGTATAATCTGTATTGTTATAATGTACAGCGCTGTGTCACCAAGTGGCGCTATATAAATAAACATATACATACATACTGTATAATCTGTATGTTATAAGTACAGCGCTTGTGTGTCACAAGTGGCGCTATATAAATAAACATATACATCACATACTGTATAATCTGTAGTTATAATGTACAGCGCTGTGTCCTCAAGTGGCGCTATATAAACATATACATACACTGTATAATCTGTATTGTTATTAATGTACAGCGCTGTGTCCCCAAGTGGGCTATAAATAAACATATACATACATACTGTATAATCTGTATTGTTTAATGTACCGCGTGGTACCCAAGTGGCGTATATAAATAAACATATACACACATACTGTATATCTGTATTGTATAATGTACAGCGCGGTGTACCCAAGTGGGCTATATAATAAAAACATATACATACATACTGTATAATCTGTATTGTTATAATGTACAGCGCGTGTCCCAAGTGGGGCTATATAAATAAACATATACATAATACTGTATAATGTGTATTGTTTATGTACAGCGCTGTGTCCCCAGTGGCGCTATATAAATAAACATATAAATACATACTGTATAACGTATTGTTATAATGACAGCGCTGTGTACCCAAGTGGCGCTATATAAATAAACATATACATACATACTGTATAATCTGTATTGTTATAATGTACAGCGCTGTGTATCCAAGTGGCGTATATAATAAACAATACATACATACTGTATAATCTGTATTGTTATAATGTACAGCGCTGCGTACCCAAGTGGCGCTATATAAATAAACATATACATACATACTGTATATCTGTATTGTTATAATGTACAGCGCTGCGTCCCCAGTGGCGCTATATAAATAAACATATACATACATACTGTTAATCTGTATTGTATAAGTACAGCGCTGTGTCCCAAGTGGCGCTATATAAATAAACATTACATACATACTGTATAATCTGTATTGTTATATGTACATCGCTGTGTCCCTAGTGGCGTATATAAATAACATGTACATACATACTGTATAATCTGTATGTTATAATGTACAGCGCTGTGTACCCAAGTGGCGCTATATAAATAAACATATACATACATACTGTATAATCTGTATTGTTATAATGTACAGCGCTGTGTACCCAAGGGGCGCTATATAAATAAACATATACATACATACTGTATAATCGTATTGTATAATGTACAGCGCTGTGACCAAGTGGGCTATATAAATAAACATATACATACTACTGTATAATCTGTTTGTTATAATGTACAGCGCTGTGTACCCAAGGTGCTATATAAATAAACATATAAATACATACTGTATAATCTGTGTATGTTATAATGTACAGCGCTGTGTCCCAAGTGGGCGCTATATAAATAAACATTACAACTACTGTATATCTGTATTGTTATAATGTACAGCGCTGGTCCCCAGTGGCGTATATAAATAAAACATTACATACATACTGTATAATCTGTATTGTTATAATGTACAGCGCTGTGTACCCAAGTGGCGCTATATAAATAAACATTAAATACATACTGTTAATTGATTGTTATAATGTAAAGCGCTGTGGTACCCAAGTGGGCGCTATATAAATAAACATAACATACATACTGTATAATCTGTATTGTTTATAATGTACCGCTGCTGTGTACCCAGTGGCGCTAATAAATAACACATATACATACATACTGTATAATCTGTATTGTTATAATGTACAGCGCTGTTCCAAGGTTGGCGTTATAGCATGTGGTACATTTTGTATGATTTTATTGTTGTGTGGTGGTAAGTTGCTATATATACATATTTTACTTTGTTGTAATCCTTATTTTGTATTAATTAAAAGGTTGTATTTGGTTTTATTGTACATTTACATTACTTTGTTGTGTTGTATTTTTGGTATTTATTGTTATTGTGTTTTGTACTATATTTTATGGGTTGTATCGTGTTTGCTTTTGTTTTTGTGTGTCGTCATAGTATTTTCTTTTCTTATGTGGTGGGTTCGTGGCGTTATAATATATCATCTTTGTTGTTGTTCTGTATTGTAATGGCTGGTTATTTGTTTGGCTTTTGTTGTGTATTTATGGTGTGGGTTTGGCGTATATATACATCTGTATTCTGTTTTTTTTTTATTGTAGGGGTCTTTTTCTGTTTGTTAATTGTGGTGTTTGGTGTTTTTATTGTAGTTGTTGTTTGTGGATTTGTTTGCTGTTTGTTAGTCTGTATTGTTTTGTTGTAAGTTGTTTGGGTTATATTATGTGTCTTTATTTGGTTGGTTTATGTAGTGTGTTATTTTTTTTACTATTATTTATGTGTTCTGGGTATATTGTCTTTTAGGTTTACTGGTGGGTATATTATATCTCATATGTGTTGTGGTATATTTCTTGTGTTTGATTATTGGTGTGTTTTTTTTTTGTAAGTGTGTTTATGTGTGTTTTCGTTTGTCTGGTGTGTTGGTATGGTGTTATTGTGTTATTTTGGGGTTATGTTTATTTTGTTGTGTTGATGTTTTGTTGTGTATGTTATAAATATATTTTTTACTCTGTGGTTATTGTGTGTGTTTTTTAGGGTATTGTCTGTGTAGTGGCATATAAATATATATTTCTTGTATATTTTGGTTTGTTGTTACTCCCCCCCGTGGCCTTTTGTATATATGTAATCATGTGTATTGCGTGTTTTATGTTGTTCTGTTTGGTGTTAGCTGTAGTACCTACGTATTATTTTTCTGTTATTTGTTTTTTGGGTGTACGTTTATTTGGGGTTGTATCGTTATTGTCGTTTTATCATTATGTGTATGTTTGGGTTTTGTTGGGTATGGTGTATAAGTTTTTGTTTTGGTTGTCCATGTGTGCGCTTTCCTTACGCGTTGTGGCGTTATATAATATTTTGTTCAGTTCTGTATGTGGTTATAGTAGTGTGCTTGTTTGTGGTGTGTTTGGCTAGCTTTTATTAGTATGTTTTCTGTTTGTTTTTTTCGTTGTTTGTGTGTTTTTTATCTGTGTATTTTTGTGTGTTTTGCTGATATAGTGGTTGTATTATGATGTAATTTATTTGTATTTTGTTTGTTTTGTGGTTTAATGGTCCGTGCTTGTTTGTGCTGTTGTTGTTTATTTTTGTGTTTGCTTTTTTTGCGTTTATTTTTGTTGTGTGTATGTATATATATATAATCTCTATTTTTTTTGTGTACACCTCCAAGTTGGCGTCTATATATAAATAAACATATACAAGTACAACTGTATAATCTGTATTGTTATAATGTACAGCGCTGGTGTACCCAAGTGGCGCTATATAAATAAACATATACATACATACTGTATCTGTATTTGTTATAATGTACAGCGCTGTGTACCCAAGTGGCGCTATATAAATAAACATATACATACATACTGTATAATCTGTATTGTATAATATACAGCGCTGCGTCCCCAAGTGGCGCTATATAAATAAACATATACATACATACTGTATAATCTGTATTGTTATATGTACAGCGCTGCGTCCCCAAGTGGCGCTATAAATAAAAAATACATACATACTGTATATCTGTATTGTTATAATGTACAGCGCTGTGTCCCCAAGTGGCGCTATATAAATAAAACATATACATACATACTGTATAATCTGTATTGTTATAATGTCACGCTTTTCCCCAAGTGGCGCTATATAAATAAACATATACATACATACTGTATAATCTTGGTATAATGTACAGCGCTGTGTGTACCAAGTGGCGCTGTATAAACATATACATACATACTGTATAATCTGTATTGTTATAATGTACAGAGCGCTGTGTCCCAAGTGGCGCTATATAAATAAACATATACATAATACGTTAATCTGTATTGTTATAATATACAGCGCTGTGTACCCAAGTGGCGATATAAATAAACATATACATACTGTATAATCTGTATTGTTATAATGTACAGCGCTGTGTCCCCAAGTGGCGCTATAATAAACATATACATACAATACGTATAATCTGTATGTTATAATGTACAGCGCTGTGTCCCTAGTGGCGCTATATAAATAAACATACATACATACTGTATAACTGGTTTGTTATAATGTACAGCGCTGTGTACCAAGTGGCGCTATATAAATAAACATTACATACATACTGTATAATCTGTATTGTTATAATGTACAGCGCTGTGTACCCAAGTGGCGCTATATAAATAAACATATACATAAATACTGTATAATCTGTATTGTTATAATGTACAGCGCTGTGTACCCAAGTGGCGCTATATAAATAAACATATACATACATACTGTATAATCTGTATTGTTATAATGTACAGCGCTGTGTCCCCGTGGCGCTATATAAATAACATATACATACATACTGTATAATCTGTATTGTTAAATGTACAGCGCTTGGTACCCAAGTGGCGCTATATAAATAAACATATACATACATACTGATAATCTATGTTATAATGTACAGCGCTGTATACCCAAGTGGCGCTTATAAATAAAAACATATACATACATACTGTATAATCTGTATGTATTATAATGTACAAGCGCTGTGTACCCAAGTGGCGCTATATAAATAAAACATATACATACATACTGTATAATCTGTATTGTTATAATGTACAGCGCTGTGTCCCCAAGTGCGCTAATAAAAAAATATACATACATACGTTAATCGTATTGTTATAAGTACAGCGCTGTGTACCCAAGTGGTGCTATATATATAAACCATATACATACATATGTATAATCTGTATTGTTATAATGTACAGCGCTGTGTCCCCAAGTGCGCTATATAAATAAACATATACATACATACTGTATAATCTGTATTGTTATAATGTACAGCGCTGTGTACCAAGTGACGCTATATAAATAAACATATACATACATACTGTATAATCTGTATGTTATAATGTACAGCGCTGTGTATCCAAGTGGACGCTATATAAAAAACATATCATACATACTGTATAATCTGTATGTATAATGTACAGCGCTACGTCCCCAAGTGGCGCTATATAAATAACATATACATACATACTGTATAATCTGATTGTTATAATGTACAGCGCTGTGTCCCCAAGTGGCGCTATATAAATAAACATATACATACATACTGTATAATCTGTATTGTTTAATGTTACAGCGCTGTGTACCCAAGTGGCACTATATAAATAAACATATACAACATACTGATAATCTGTATTGTTATAATGTACAGCGCTGTGTACCCAAGTGGCGCTATATAATAAAACATATACAAACATACTGTAAATCTGTATGTTATAATGTACAGCGCTGTGTCCCAAGTGGCGCTATATAAATAAACATATACAAACATACTGTATAATCTGTATGTTATAATTTACAGCGCTGTGTACCCAAGTGGCGCTATATAAATAAACATATACAATACATACTGTATAATCTGTATTGTTATAATGTACAGCGCTGTGTACCCAAGTGGCGCTATATAAATAATATATACATACATACTGTATAATCTGTATTGTTATAATGTACAGCGCTGTGTACCCAAGTGGCGCTATATAAATAAACATATACATACATACTGTATAATCTGTATTGTTATAATGTACAGCGCTGTGTACCCAAGTGGCGCTATATAAATAAACATATACATACATCTGTATAATCTGTATTGTTTAAATGTACAGCGCTGTGTCCCCAAGTGGCGCTATATAAATAAACATATACATACATACTGTATAATCTGTATTGTTATAATGTTCAGCGCTGTGTACCCAAGTGGCGCTATATAAATAAACATATACATACAACTGTATAATCTGTATGTTATAATGACCAATCTCTCGTTGGACAGGGGGCTGTAATATCCTGACATATTCCGTTATACTCTGATGTGTAAATATGTGTATTATTCTGGATAGATTTAGCATGGTTATGGGTTTACACAAATATATATAAGTTCGATTGCTTTATATTCTACAGCCCAGAGCAATGATTTCTTTCCCAGCTTTGGTGCATTCCTGCTGTAATATAATACCAGGGCCCTGCAATGCCAAATCCCCCTAATAATCTGTGTGAAATGGAGTTGTTTGATGGCAGAAGCTGTTGGCTCCCATTCAGATGGTTAAGGGGGAAATTAGACACCTTCCAGGATTCAGGACCATTAAAATAAAAGGGGTAGGGGGTAGTAAGAGAGAAATGTTCCATACAATGGAATGTGTATCTTGTGAAGGGCTTTGTCTTATTATAAGGAGGCAGTGGATGGAATTAAAGGAGAAGGGAAAGATCTAGCAAAGGGGGTAAATACATGAAATGGGGGAGGGGAGTATGGCAGAGAATGTGGAATATTGGCTTACACAGGTTAATAAGACTGTTGGGGATGGCTATATGACTAGCACTGGAAAGTGTACAGGACTGGCATGGGGTGTGTATAAGACTGGCATGGGGTGTGTATAAGACTGGCATGGGGTGTGTATAAGACTGGCACAGGGGTGTGTATAAGACTGGCATGGGGTGTGTATAAGACAGGGACGGGGTGTGTATAGGACTGGCACAGGGGGTGTGTATAAGGCTGGCACAGGGGGTGTATAAGACTGGCAAAGGGTTGTGTATAAGATTAGCACTGCAATGTGTATAAGACTGGCACTGGGGTGTGTATAAGACAGCACAGGGGTGTGTATAAGACGGCACAGGGGTGTGTATAAGACTGGCACAGGGGTGTGTATAAGACTGGCACAGGGGTGTGTAATAAGACTGGCACAGGGGTGTGTATAAGACTGGCACAGGGTGTGTATAAGACTGGCACAAGGTGTGTTAAGACTGGCACAGCACACAGACTGCCAGTAAAGCAGTAAAACTTGTGTTTTATTAGGACAATAGAGGAGGAGTGGCTGTGTTGTAACGTAGACAGAGGCCGTCGTGTTATATTCCTAGGGGGGGTGTGACGTGTAATTCGGCCCCACTATGCAATGACAGATTGGAAAATTCATTATTACAGTAACAGACACACAGACATTCTCAATGGCCAAATTCTACACTCTGCCTTTTAAAGGGAAGATTAACCTGGTCCTTAGCAGACAGATCTAAGCTCAGAGCAGGGCTTCTCTGCTATCCCCATTACCAGTAATTAGACTATTACAAAGGGCCGTACTGGTTATGGCCCCTGGAGCACTGGACAGCAGTGCATGTTACTGAGATCTAATTACTCATCCTTGGGGCTTCGGAGATTGTGGTACCGTACTGATTACTAATGGGAACCATCCGTATCAATATTGGGAATCAATTATGTAATGTTTCTTTAATAGTTTGAGCGGAGCTTAACCATGTAGGTATGATCCAGGTATGTCCTGGGGGTGGGCTGGTATAATGCGCGTGTGTATTCTGTTTTGGAAACACAGGGATGAATTTCTAATGGGGAAGGAGATGGAATTTTTCCAGTTGGCTAAATAAACTCCATTGACTTGATCATTAATTTGCTTGACAGCTGCACGGAGAAAGAAAAACAGCTGGAAGGGAAACCAGAACTTTTGTTTTTATCATCCTACAAAGGATTAAATAGTAAGAATAGCAGATGTAAACTTTAGCGTACAAGGCCTTCATCTTGTGTTAGGTTCCCCTTTAATTTACATTACAAAACTTGCCATGATACGTATTGCAATCAATTACCACAGATACAAACTTATACAAATAAATAATGAACGGTTCAGCTCTGCTACGTGGTACGTGTCATTGGATACACCTGTTATGTATCAGCCCATCCAAGAGACCAAGATATTACCCATAACCCTCCATGTTGCTCTGTGCGCATTGCAGAATGGGGGTAAACATGGTGACAATCCATTCTATTGGCAAAAAGTCACTGTAGCACATAACTGCCAGTAATTTGTAGGAGAAATCCTCTACATGCCCCTACCCTGGGCTAAGCAGACCCATTAGAATAAAAAGATAAAAGGGATTATTGTGCAAACGGCATATAACGTTTTGGGAGGCCTCAGCCCCCTTACAAAATGTTGTATATGTCGTTCCCACAATTAATTTAAATGGTATATTCCCACAATTAATTTAAATGGTATGTTCCCACAATTAATTTAAATGGTTATTCCACAATAATTTAATAGTATATTACCACAATAATTTAAAGGTTGTTCCCACAATTAATTTTAAATGGTATATTCCCACAATTAATTTAAATGGTATGTTCCCACAAATTAATTTGAAATAGTATAAGTATACAATATATACCATGTAAGGGCAGTAGAAGTATACAATATAAACCATGTAAGGGCAGTAGAAGTATACAATATATATCATGTAGGGGCAGTAGAAGTATACAATATATACCATGTAGGGGCAGTAGAAGTATACAATATATACCGTATAAGGGCAGTAGAAGTATACAATATAAACCATGTAGGCATGGCAGTAGAAGTATACAATATATACCCTGTAAGGGCAGTAGAAGTATACAATATAAACCATGTAGGGCAGTAGAAGTATACAATATATACCATGTAAGGCAGTAGAAGTATACAATATTAACCATGTTAAGGGCAGTAGAAGTATACAATATATACCATGTAAGGGCAGTAGAAGTATACAATATAAACCATGTAAGGGCAGTAGAAGTATACAATATATACCATGTAGGGCAGTAGAAGTATACAATATATACATGTAAGGAGTAGAAGTATACAATATATACCATGTAAGGGCAGTAGAAGTATACAAATAATACCATGTAAGGCAGTAGAAGTATACAATATATACCATGTAGGGGCAATAGAAGTATACAATATAAACCATGTAAGGGCAGTAGAAGTATACAATATATACCATGAAGGGCAGTAGAAGTATACAATATATACCATGTAAGGGCAGTTGAAAGTATACAATATATACCATGTAAGGGCAGTAGAAGTATACAATATATACCATGTAAGGGAGTAGAAGTATACAATATATACTATGTAAGGCAGTAGAAGTATACAATATATACCATGTAAGGGCAGTAGAAGTATACAATATATACCATGTAGGGCAGTAGAAGTATACAATAAACCATGTAAGGGCAGTAGAAGTATACAATATATACCATGTAGGGGCAGTAGAAGTATACAATATATACCATGTAGGGGCAGTAGAAGTATACAATATATACCTGTAGGGCAGTAGAGTATAACATATTAACCATGTAGGGGCAGTAGAAGTATACAATATTACTGTAAGGGCAGTAGAAGTATACAATATATACCATGTAAGGGCAGTAGAAGTAAACAATATATACCATGTAAGGGCAGTAGAAGTATACAATATATACCATGTAAGGCCAGTAGAAGTATACAATATATACCATGAAGGCAGTAGAAGTATACAATATAACCATGTAAGGCAGTTGGAGTATACAATATATACCATGTAAGGGCAGTAGAAGTATACAATATAAACCATGTAAGGGCAGTAGAAGTATACAATATAAGCCATGTAGGGCAGTAGAAGTATACAATATAAACCATGTAAGGGCAGTAAAATATACAATATATACCATGTAAGGCCAGTAGAAGTATCAATATAAACCATGTAAGGCAGTAGAAGTATACAATATATACTATGTAAGGCAGTAGAAGTATACAATATATACCATGTAAGGGCAGTAGAAGTAACAATATATACCATGTAAGGGCAGTAGAAGTATACAAATATATATCATGTAGGGGCAGTAGAAGTATACAATATATACCAGTAGGGGCAGTAGATGTATACAATATAAACCATGTAAGGGCAGTAGAAGTATATAATATATACCATGTGGGGCAGTAGAAGTATACAAATATATACCATGTAAGGCCAGTAGAAGTAACAATATAAACCATGTAAGGGCAGTAGAAGTATACAATTATACTATGTAAGGCAGTAGAAGTATACAATATAACCATGTAAGGGCAGTAGAAGTATACAATATTAAACCATATAAGGGCAGTAGAAGTATACAATATAAACCATGTAAGGGCAGAGAAGTATACAATTATATCATGTAAGGGCAGTAGAAGTATACAATATATACCATGTAAGGGCAGTAGAAGTATACAATATAAACCATGTAGGGCAGTAGAAGTATACAATATATACCATGTAGGGCAGTAGAAGTATACAATATATACCATGTAAGGGCAGTAGAAGTATAAATATATACCATGTAAGGGCAGTAGAAGTATACAATATATACCATGTAAGGGCAGTAGAAGTTACAATATAAACCATGTAAGGGCAGTAGAAGTATACAATATATATCATGTAAGGGCAGAAGAAGAAGTCACTAAAGGGACTGTCCACCCCACCACTTTTAACATAACACATAACATGGCGAGAAATCGGGGTTTGTAAGTAATAATACAAGAATTTTTGTTAAAGGTATAGCAAAGGTCTCATAGGGGTGGGGGGCTTGGGCTTAACCTTCTTTTAAAGTAAGTGGTGGGATGGGCATGCCCTTTAAAGGAGGACTAAAGCCCACACCCTTAGCCTTGTGAAGAATAAGGATGCAAGTCAGGTTTAGAGACAGCAGTCTGATTTAACAGGAGCTCTCTCTACTGGCCACAATGGAGAACTGCAGTCTAAAGTAGAAATTATCAAGGCAGCTTTGACCTGTCGTATCCCTAAAAATGGGGGTGATGCAATTTTGGGCGCTTAATGCCCAAGTCCGTGTAAAACCCCTATTCCTTTAATGCATTGATTGAAGATCTGGGGGTTAAGGAGCTGTGCCTTACCTCCTGTTCTTCAAGCCAATTTACAGGAGCCAGCAACAGACATTTACTTTGCACGCAATCCACCACCGGCTCCACGGACAGGTCTCAACTGTTTTCCACTTCACTTTAACTATAGAAATGTAATTTTCCTACATGTAATTTTCCATTTAATTGGTGGAATTTCCCTTTAACTAGTGGGAATAGAAGCTTGCAATCAAAAACAGAGAATTAAATGTTAGCAGTGACCTTAATTTGGAGATGATAACATATAAAAGTATATGTGTACTTGTCAATCACCCATCGATGAATTTAGGTACCACCCACAAACAGACTGACCTGATGTTCTATATTCGGACCTAGACTTCCCCTGCACTGCGCTGATATTTTTCCTGCCTTGTCAGTACAGGGTGTTCCTATGACCTTGTTTTTCATGGTGAGGACAAACAGAGAAAATCCCTTCTCACCTATAACCCCCCATATCTGTACTGTACAGTTTTTCCACCTTTTCAGCTTTTTTCCCTTGCATTGTTGTTTTACAAAAACACATATTCATATAATGGGGTTAGCAAGATTTTTCCAGCTAGATTTTTGCCAGAATTTTCTACTCTCAACATTCCACCCCCTCCACCTTTACAATACGAACCACCAGGGAATGTCATCAGACGTATGTAACGTAGCAGTGTGCATTATTGTACAGGGCAAGTCCCAAGCTGTTATGGAGCCCAGGGGTGTAACTACTGGGGGAGCAGGGGGCCCCCATCTTCTTACTTTCCCTATGACAGATACAGTCTCCCCCCATGAAGCAGGGAAGGAGATCCCAATGTAGTTTTGCCGAGGGGCCAAGTAACTTCTAGATGCGCCACTGATGGAGCCTGATGTTTTGCTTCCATCTCTCAAATTCGCATTTCTTCCGGGTAGCAGCAGTTAGTCATGGCTGTGATAACTGATAACTGTTCTAGATTGTAAAGGAGTTTGTACAGCTTTAAAAGGTATCTTTACTCTAAAAAAATGAAGATCCCACTGCTCCAAAACTTTTAAATCTGAGCAGTAGATTCTGAGAAATCATCATTTAAAATCACGGCATTTACAGGGAAAGACCTGTCACTCCAGAAGCAGAAATGTGTAATAAGTGACCCATCCCTGACCTCTTTGCCTGCCTGTCAGCACACTTTCTGCAACATTTAAGAGAATCAGCAGAGAAAACAAAAAAGAGGGAGGGAGGGGGAGATATGAAAGCAGAGCAGGGTCCATGGTGAGGCTGTGCAGAACTTATTGGTGTCGCAGACACTACAAGGAGGCAGTGAGTAAGGGAGGGTGGGGGAATTAGGAGCACTCACTAAACATTATTAATTTAATGACAAAGCACAGATCAAAGCACAGATCAATATGTGAGTACCACCATTTTACTTCTCTCAAATTGTAGTTTCAGATCATGTAAAGTGAGTATAGAGACCCTTTTAGAGAAGATGGAAACCTTTTTAGAAGGCTGATAGACAGGGAGCAGGACATTGAGCTAGGTGTTGGACCCTAGAGCTTTTTTACCATTACAGATGTAGGGGGATCAACTTGCAAACAAATTTTAATGGTTAGTTTGCCCTTTAACCCTGAACTCAGATTATAGAACTGCAGCACAGACTCTATTATCACAGGAAAGACTCATTTAAACATGGAAACAAGCTATAAATTTAATGTTAAGTGGTGGACATGTCCATTTGGGGAGGAGACATCAATCACGTCTTTCTCAACATTCACAAAAGAAACTAAACTTAAGTACCAGAAATCCCCCGTGACATGGAACAGTCCTGTAGGTTTGATTCCATTGGTTTAGTTTGGGGCATGACAGACTGCGTGGAGGAATATTTGGCTATTTCAATAGTAGATGAAAACTTGACCTCATCGAGTGGGTCTAATGGTGGGTAACGAACTGTCCTTAGATGTTAAAACAAAGAGCTGAAAGTGTTTTATCTTTGTACACAAACATGTTATGTAGTTTATCTTGTTACCCCAAGGGATGAAGCATTAATGGATTGTCCGTGTTATGTTTATTGGTGCAGCCCAGCCTCTGGGGCAAAAACATTGATGGTGACCACATTGATGGTGACTGGTCCCTCATGTTCCTCTCAGTCGCCCTTTAATGAAGTGTCTTTATGGATTATGGGTAAACAGCTGAATGGGCAGGATCACTGTTTGGTTTGGAACATGAAGAAAGACAGGGCACAGTTTCTATATTAATTACTTCCATTATGCCAAACCGCGGGAACAAGAAGTTCCCAAAAGCAACTTCAACCATATCCCATTCCTCCACCATTGATGGCTTCTCTTCCTCTCTTCAATTGTCTTCAGCAGCTGTTGATGTTAAGGTGGCCATGCACATTGACAATAATGAGTATATCCCATGGAGGGAACAATGGTATTTACCCAGTATCGGCAGTGTGTAGGGGCCAAAACTGACCGATTGCAATGCCAACGTATGACCATAATCGGCATTATGGTTGGTCGGGAGGAAAACGGGAAATTCAAAGTAAAGGGAGACGATACTAAAGGTCTGTGTGTGGCCGTATAGCCAACCGATCTCCATAACACATATGGGCGATTGGTTAGGTCCATGTGTGTAGTCCCCACTGCATGTGATACCAATGTGATCTGTTGGCACAATCGCATGTGTATGGCCACCTTTAGACCTGATGTGATATTACTATATTACAAACCTGGCTTCTTCTTAGGGCTCACGGAACTACAAGGGGCCCAGTTAGTGCCCCCAAACCACTCTTTATAAATTGGCAGACTAAGCAGCAAGGGAGATTTTAAAGTTGAGCAGGAATTACAGACCCCAAAACTGCATCAATTTAAAAATATTGTTCGTCATTAGATAGGAAAACAGCTGGACTTTAGTCTATAGAACATATATCATGGGAATCCACCAGATAGTTAAACCTCCAGAACAACCTGTGTTTGGGGGATGTTCCCAGCTGAATGATTGAGGACATGGGTGACTGGTACAGTCCATGTAATGGACCATACCATTTTATCTCTGAACCTGTAAACTGTAATAGATCTGTGTGTAATGTTAGTTTATGTGGGGGAGTCCCGACTCCTTTCCTTGGAATCATATTTATTATGCATAACTTCGGCAATGGTAATTTATATGGAACTTACTAGCAGGGATGTTCATTATCAGTGCAGTGGCTTTCCCTACACTATTTTATTATAAACTACAACTCCCAAGATCCCTTAATACCCTTGCAGCCTGACCACGTGTACCCTCCATTTTCTCTTTACTGCTCTGGTCATTTGGGGTTAAGCTCTGAGTTTTTTTAGTATGAAAAGAGAAAATTTGTTTTAACATTACTCAGTGTGTGGTTGGTGTTAATAAGAATAAACATTGCGCCATTAAAATACTAGAGAGAGACAAAACCGCAGCCTGACAGCCGCACTGCTTACATTTCACCTCCGGAATCAGACAGTGGGTCAGTGTTAAAGTCGATGTCCCTTCTGAGTCACTGGACGCACCAGTCTGACGCACAGGATAGAGATCCCAGAACTGGCTGTATGTGCACATATAGTCCGTGTGGGTAGACTCTATGTGCACATGTAGTCCGTGTGGGTAGACTGTATGTGCACATGTAGTCCGTGTGGGTAGACTGTATGTGCACTGTAGTCCGGTGGGTAGACCTATGTGCACATGTAGTCCGTGTGGGTAGACTGTATGTGCACATGTAGTCCGTGTGGGTAGACTGTATGTGCACATGTAGTCTGTGTGGGTAGACTGTATGTGCACATGTAGTCCGTGTGGGTAGACTGTAGTTGCAATGTAGTCGTGTGGGTAGACTGTATGTGCACATGTAGTCCGTGGGTAGACTTATGTGCACATGTGCCGGTGGGTAGACTGTATGTGCACATGTAGTCGTGTGGGTAGACTGTATGTGCACATGTAGTCCGTGTGGGTAGACTGTATGTGCACATGTAGTCTGTGTGGGTAGACTGTATGTGCACATGTAGTCCGTGTGGGTAGACTGTATGTGCACATGTAGTCCGTGTGGGTAGACTGTATGTGCACATGTAGTCCGTGTGGGTAGACTGTATGTGCACATGTAGTCGTGTGGGTAGACTGTATGTGCACATGTAGTCCGGTGGGTAGACTGTATGTGCACATGTAGTCTGTGTGGGTAGACTGTACTGTATGTGCACATGTAGTCCGTGGGGTAGACTGTATGTGCACATGTAGTCCGTGTGGGTAGAACTGTATGTGCACATGTAGTCCGTTGGGGATAGATCTATGTTGCACATGTAGTCCGTGTGGTAGACTGTATGTGCACATGTAGTCCGTGTGGGTAGACTGTATGTGCACATGTAGTCCGTGTGGGTAGACTGTATGTGCACATGTAGTCCGTGTGGGTAGACTGTATGTGCACATGTAGTCCGTGTGGGTAGACTGTATGTGCACATGTAGTCCGTGGGGTAGATGTATGTGCACATGTAGTCCGTGTGGGTAGACTGTATGTGCACATGTAGTCGTGTGGGGTAGACACTGTATGTGCACATGTAGTCCGTGTGGGTAGACTGTATGTGCCATGTAGTCCTGTGGGTAATGTATGTGCAATGTAGTGTCCGTTGTGGGTAGACTGTATGTGCACATGTAGTCGTGTGGTAGACTGATGTGCACATGTAGTCTGTGTGGGTAGACTGTATGTGCACATGTAGTCGTGTGGGTAGACTTGTATGTGCACATGTAGTCCGTGGGGTAGAATGTATGTGCACATGTAGTCTGTGTGGGTAGACTGTATGTGCACATGTAGTCGTGTGGGTAGACTGTATGTGCACATGTAGTCCGTGGGTAACGTATGTGACAGAGCCTGGGGTAGACTGTATGTGCAATGTAGTCCGTGGGTAGATGTATGTGACAGTGTCCGTGTGGGTAGACTGTATGTGCACATGTAGTCCGTGTGGGTAGACTGTATGTGCACATGTAGTCCGTGTGGTAGACTGTATGTGCACATGTAGTCCGTGTGGGTAGACTGTATGTGCACATGTAGTCCGTGTGGGTAGACTGTATGTGCACATGTAGTCCGTGTGGGTAGACTGTATGTGCACATGTAGTCGTGTGGGTAGACTGTATGTGCACATGTAGTCTGTGTGGGTAGACTGTATGTGCACATGTAGTCCGTGTGGGTAGTGAACTGTATGTGCCACATGTAGTCGTGTGTGGGTAGACTGGTATGTGCACATGTTGTCTGTGTGGGTAGACTGTATGTGCACATGTAGTTGTGTGGGTAGATGTATGTGCACAGTAGTCGTGTGGGTAGAATGTATGTGCACATGTAGCGTGGTGGTAGACTGTATGTGCACATGTAGTCCGTGTGGGTAGACTGTATGTGCACATGTAGTCCGTGTGGGTAGACTGTATGTGCACATGTAGTCCGTGTGGGTAGATGGGTTACTTTGCTCTCTTTATTCTAGTTTGGGGAAATTCACTGCCTATTGAGGAGGAACTTTGTCCCATTTGTCCAGCGCTGTTACAAGGAGCTGCAGTGTTGTCAGGTGCTCCTTCTGTTTTTAAGAGAAAATATGAATACACTAAAGCTGGGTACACACAGGAAAGATTTATAGCAGATGGGAGACTCTATTCTCATTGCAAGCAGGGTTGCAGGGGCGTAACTACCCCTGTGGGAAGTGTACAACCGTAGGGGGGCCCCATCTTCTTATTTTTCCTATAACACAAATAACCTCCTCCCAGAAAACCCCTGTGGATGAAGCATGGATAGGGGCCCTATCATAGTTTTGCTGGGGCCCCAGTGATTCCAGTTACACTACAGCAGGGTTGGCAATTTTTGGACCCCATGGCGTCAAAAATACAGGAGGCGTGGTGGGGGCAACGACTGAGAGGGACTGCAGCAGGAGGCAGTGTTAGGGGCATAACTGGGCAAGGAATAGGCGTTCAGGAGGTTGTATTTGGTCCCTGCATTCAAGGCAATGCCATCTACAATCCTACAGGACGTATGGCAGCCCTGATTGGGAGGTGCCTGCTAAAAAGCCCCGCGCACATCCTATGCTTTGTATAGGGAGATTGTTCGGGTGATCAGTGGCCCCTATTGGTTCCCTACACTAAAGTACTGAGGCCTATATAGCCAAGTTATCTCATAACCGTCTTTCTCACGCTGTGATTGGCCATTTCCCCATCACACATGTAGCCAATCAAAGCCCAGGATCTGCGAATATAAAGATGCCATTGGTTTCAGCTAAACAAGAGGAATAAACAGAGACAAAACTCAGCTCAACTGGCAGAATGAAGTGTCTGTCATATAAACAGGTCAGTGTAGATTATAACGTTCAATGGGGCTGTTCACACCTGTCACCGTCAGTCAGATTGTATTATTGCAGCTGCTTAGAACTTTCTAAAGAATTTAGATACGAGACTCATTTTAATAAAATCAATATTTAGAAAACGCTAAGTACTAAATGTGTCGGGAATGGAAATTTACAATAGATATTTTTTTTTTTTAAAGGAGAACTTAACCCTAAAGCTACCACGTCTTCCATGTAGTCAATATGGTTATCGGGGGTTTAACACTGATTTTATCCATATTACATCGGGTTAACGTGGATTTTACACTGATTTATCCATATACATGGGTTACGGGGGTTTTATACTGATTTTATCCATATGCACGGGTAACGTGGGTTTTACACTGATTTATCCATATACATCGGGTTAACGTGGTTAACATGATTTATCCATATGCATCGGGTTAACGTGGGTTTTACACTGATTTTATCCATATTGCATCGGGTTAACGTGGGTTTTACACTGATTTTATCCATATTGCACCGGGTTAACGTGGGTTTTACACTGATTTTATCCATATTGCATCGGGTTAACGTGGGTTTTACACTGATTTTATCCATATTGCATCGGGTTAACGTGGGTTTTTCACGATTTATCATATGCACGGGTTAACGTGGGTTTTACAATGATTTTATCCATATTGCACCGGGGTTACGGGTTTTACACTGTTTTTTCCATATTGCACCGGGTAACGTGGGTTTTACACTGATTTTTATCCATATTGCACCGGGTTAACGTGGGGTTTTACACTGATTTTATCCATATGCACCGGGTTAACGTGGGTTTTACATGATTTTATCCATATTGAACCGGGTTAACGTGGGTTTTAAACTGATTTATCCATATTGCACCGGGTTAACGTGGTTTTACAATGATTTTATCCATATTGCACCGGGTTAACGTGGGTTACACTGATTTTTATCCATATGCACGGGTTAACGTGGTTTACAATGATTTTATCCATATTGCACGCGGTTAACGTGGGTTTTAAACTGATTTATCCATATTGCACCGGGTTAACGTGGTTTCATGTTACTATTGACCGGGTAGTGGGTTTTACACTGATTTATCCAATTGCACCGGGTTAACGTGGGTTTTACAATGATTTTATCCATATTGCACCGGGTTAACGTGGGTTTTACACTGATTTTACATATTGCACCGGGTTAACGTGGGTTTACACTGATTTTATCCATATTGCACCGGGTTAACGTGGGTTTACACTGATTATCCATATTGCACCGGGTTGTTAACGGGGTTTTTACACTGATTTTATCCATATTGCACGGGTTAACGTGGGTTTACACTGATTTTATCCATATTGCACCGGGTTAAACGTGGGTTTTACACTGATTTATCCATATTGCACCGGGTTAACGTGGGTTTTACACTGATTTTCATCATTTGACACACCGGGACCCGGGGTTACATGAGTTTTCCATAGTGGGCACCGGGTTAACGTGGGTTTTACACTGATTTTATCCATATTACACCGGGTTAACGTGGGTTTTACACTGATTTTATCCATATTACATCGGGTTAACGTGGGTTGTACACTGATTTTATCCATATTACATCGGGTTAACGTGGGTTTTACACTGATTTTATCCATATTACATCAAGTTATAGTGGGTTTTACACTGATTTTATCCATAATACGGGGTCGATGAGATAACTTCTGCTGATGCAACTTACATGCCCGAGCTCCCACCATGCCAAAATCCATGTGCGAGATTTTGTACATTGCGGGATTTCTGCCAGGTAACTGCACCGGCCTATGTCTCCTATTCAATGGCGTAAAGTTTTGCACTTTATAGTAGCGCAAAACTTTACTAAGGAGGTTTTACATTGCCTTCTCGGAAATGCAGACTCAGTGTAAAACCCGCACTAACCCGGATATCGTGGGTTTTACACTGACTTGGGCATTTTGCACCCAATATTGGGTATAAGGGGATAAATAAGTGCAAAGCCTGTGCTAACAGATGTAATATTGGGGTTTGTACTCATTCTGCACTGATTGCGCCATTGATCTTTGGAAATAACCCAGTGTAAGGAAAACAATTCATGTTTGATATTGATTATTGATTAAAGCTGCGCAAAAGATCGCAACTTACACACGATGTAATAACGGTCGCAGAACGGTTACACATTGCGGGAACCAGTGCAGGTCAGTTGCGATTGGGTCATTTATTGCACCTCCCCCACTGAATCTCCTGGTTAGTTCTGTAAAGCGAGAGATGTTTTTTCCCCCCTTTATCGGTTTTAATTTTCCTCTTTTATGTTTTTCTAGAAATAAAGCGACAAAAGATAAAGATAAACGGAGAATTAATTCATTTCTGTAACACAGTCAATGCACATTCAGTCACTTTTTAATTAAACCGGGTGATGTGTAATATTTAGTTTGTTTGTGTGACTCTATCTGTGCGCTACAGAAGACTGTGACTGCCGGTGTAAAACAAATTGGGCCCCGTTTACCCGGAGCCACAACCGCTTTGGGAAAAATTTGCAAAAGTATCCACGGGCGACAGTTTCGCCGCGGCCCCATAGGGACATGATTTACCAACCGTACAATACAATATTTATGGTAAATATCGGTCAGGATGGAAATATTGTATGGTGGGTACCCAGCCTTCAGTTGTCCACTGCAAATTTGGTCGCTAAGGGGGAGGCCACACTGCAACTCACAGGAATCACGCACCAAATCGCGAGCGTTACCGCACGAGATTGTGTGCGCGATTCTTGTGCGTTTTGCGTTTGCATTTTTGCATTATGGAAATGCATGCGTTAACGCACCAATAATAGTGTACGCATGCGTTACCAAAACGCGAACGGACGCGCAATCGCATGCGCATCGGAAATCGCAGGAATTTTCACGTTCCCGTGATTTCCATTTTAGCAAAAATCGCAGGCACAAAGGCAAGCGCGAAACGCGTGCGCAAACGCACAAAAAACGCGCTACTGTGGCCTAGCTCTAATTCATGCCAGATTCCACCCTAATCTGATTAATAAATAAAAAGAAAAGTTAATTCTGTATGAACCTTACAATTCCTTCTCCACTGGGGGGACGATGGATGGTATCAGCTCCCTCTACTGAAGTAAAAGACGTTCTCACATAAATCATTCACAGAGCTGGTTAACACCTGGAGATGAAACCTAGATAGTAGCCACCTTGCTATTAATTTGCAGCAACCAATCAGATGTGAGCTTTTTAGTTACTGCGGTTAGATTATTTCTGATTGGTTGCCGCTTATAAATAACACAGCCAAACATTTGCAACTTTTATTGTATCAGGAACTAAATGTGGATTTTCTACAAAATGGCTAAGGAACTATGGGTAAACTTACCGGTAAACGCTGCGCTTACTCCTTCTGATCTGCCAACAGACCCAACATCTCACATATTTACTGTAGGCGTGCAGACGCAGATAGAGGGGGCCACCTTAAAGCTGGGTACACACCATCCAATATTTCGGCTAACCAACCAACATTTCAGTGTATCGGCCGATTGGACAAAGTATTGGATTTTTGGGGGAGGGGGGGCAACTGGCATCCGACCATTCATTTGGTCAAATCAGTGGTTGAATGCATCGGAAAATCATGGGCGATCACTTGGTCCTCTATGGATTGCACACTTGGTCGCAAAAACTGTCGGCTACTTTTTGCCTTGACTGACAGTGATTCGTTCCAGCTCACCGCTCGCTACTGGCAAATGGTCAGTTGGAACGGATACGAATCCGATTGTGTGTATCCAGCCTTTAGAAGGAGGGAGAGCAGTGCTTTCCGGTGAGTGTACTACTGCACTGCTTGCATTCTTCTGCCCAAAGGGAGGTTGGAATACACTGTCCTACCCCCCTGTGCATTACAGCTTTCCCAGCCACTGATTGAAATCTGGGTTTAGTGTCCCTTTAAATTACTTTATTTCCAGCATTCAGCGAGGAATGTGGGACTAGCTGGTACGTGCCGATACCTCGAATCAGTAAGAAGTTCTAAATTGAAAAATTAATCATTTTCTTTTGTATTTTTTGGCTTGAATGTGCGGCTTTCGCAGAATGTGGGGGTTGTACAATGTCGCTGGGGGATCAGTCTACAGCTGTGCGTTTTGCGTTTGCATTTTTGCATTATGGAAATGCATGCGTTAACGCACCAATAATGGTGTACGCATGCGTTACCAAAACGCGAACGGACGCGCAATCGCATGCGCATCGGAAATCGCAGGAATTTTCACGTTCCCGCGATTTCCATTTTAGCAAAAATCGCAGGCGCAAAGGCAAGCGCGAAACGCGTGCGCAAACGCACAAAAAACGCGCTAGTGTGGCCTAGCTCTAATTCATGCCAGTTAATTCTGTATGAACCTCACAATTCCTTCTCCACTGGGGGGACGATGGATGGTATCAGCTCCCTCTACTGAAGTAAAAGACGTTCTCACATAAATCATTCACAGAGCTGGTTAACACCTGGAGATGAAACCTAGATAGTAGCCACCTTGCTATTAATTTGCAGCAACCAATCAGATGTGAGCTTTTTAGTTACTGCGGTTAGATTATTTCTGATTGGTTGCCGCTTATAAATAACACAGCCAAACATTTGCAACTTTTATTGTATCAGGAACTAAATGTGGATTTTCTACAAAATGGCTAAGGAACTATGGGTAAACTTACCGGTAAACGCTGCGCTTACTCCTTCTGATCTGCCAACAGACCCAACATCTCACATATTTACTGTAGGCGTGCAGACGCAGATAGAGGGGGCCACCTTAAAGCTGGGTACACACCATCCAATATTTCGGCTAACCAACCAACATTTCAGTGTATCGGCCGATTGGACAAAGTATTGGATTTTTGGGGGAGGGGGGGCAACTGGCATCCGACCATTCATTTGGTCAAATCAGTGGTTGAATGCATCGGAAAATCATGGGCGATCACTTGGTCCTCTATGGATTGCACACTTGGTCGCAAAAACTGTCGGCTACTTTTTGCCTTGACTGACAGTGATTCGTTCCAGCTCACCGCTCGCTACTGGCAAATGGTCAGTTGGAACGGATACGAATCCGATTGTGTGTATCCAGCCTTTAGAAGGAGGGAGAGCAGTGCTTTCCGGTGAGTGTACTACTGCACTGCTTGCATTCTTCTGCCCAAAGGGAGGTTGGAATACACTGTCCTACCCCCCTGTGCATTACAGCTTTCCCAGCCACTGATAGAAATCTGGGTTTAGTGTCCCTTTAAATTACTTTATTTCCAGCATTCAGCGAGGAATGTGGGACTAGCTGGTACGTGCCGATACCTCGAATCAGTAAGAAGTTCTAAATTGAAAAATTAATCATTTTCTTTTGTATTTTTTGGCTTGAATGTGCGGCTTTCGCAGAATGTGGGGGTTGTACAATGTCGCTGGGGGATCAGTCTACAGCACATATTCGAAAATACCTGTACGAATCCAGGCTTCCGTCATTACAAGACCCTAAAGTTTGCCTTTAACTATATTTGATTTAAGGCTGTGTATGTGCCCCTTTAATTAATACATTATCAGGGAGATTCAATAAAAGTTCTTATCGATAAAATGGTGCTATATTTGCCCCAACCAATCAGATCTTATTTAACATTTGAGAGCTAACATCTGATTGGTGTGGGCAAAGTTAGCACCATTTTTAACGATAAGATCCAAACGCGATTGCTTTCCAACCACGCATTGAGGGCTAGGCCACATTTGCATGATTTTTCTGTGTTTCGCTCGCCAATATAGGAGTCGCGGCAACACACCGAAAACGCGCGTTTTCGAGTGCATTGCAATTGCGCATCCGTTTGTGATACTCAATGCCATTTTTATGCGCAAACGTACAGGAATCACACCGGAATTCCAACGGAATCTAAAAAGTCACACACTAGTGTTATCTGCGCTGCCCCTCGGTGCCTCCGCTAATCATAACGAATGCGATCTGAATTTTTTGCGCAATTGTGCGTTGCGCGCACTT
Organism: Hymenochirus boettgeri; assembly: GCA_019447015.1. Classification (NCBI taxonomy): domain Eukaryota; kingdom Metazoa; phylum Chordata; class Amphibia; order Anura; family Pipidae; genus Hymenochirus; species Hymenochirus boettgeri. The sequence continues at coordinate 13,525,206 of CM033476.1, read as the reverse complement.
AAGCACACTTGCGCGCCCGTTCCTGGTCCGCTACCACTAGATGCAGTGTGGCCTCAGAGGGGCAATATATACTTTAGACCAAGAATGTCAAACTTGCAGATGTTTAAAAACTACAACTCCCAGCATACTGTAGGTAGGGAATGCTGGGAGTTGGAGTTTTCTAAAACATCTGGAGGGCCTGAGGTTTGACATCCCTGGTCTAAAGTATTTATTGCCCCACTTGCAGTCACCATTGTAAGTCATTCCTAAGCAAAGATACACCTGTGTGAAAAAAGTGGGACAGAGACAGTGCCGTCCAATCAGAAATGGGGGTGGTGGGGGATACCGGTAAGTATCTTTTGACTGGCAACGCATTGAAACCAAGTGATACATTGTGTCAATTCACATGGTTCTCCCCCAAATAGATTTAATATTCTGTTACAGTCCTTATAAGCAATAATATGAGGCTTTTGCATATTCAAATAACAGACATTTTAATGAGATTTATCAGTTTAATTATATTACTGCTTTGTTTATATTGCGATGTTCCCAGGGAACTTTATAGATTTAATTTCTAATTATTTCCATGTTCTGGTTATTTTTTTTCTTTTAGCAATATCTGGGGTATAAAGTTTTACGGCTGCCGTCTAATTGGCTGATGTAGTATGACATCAAGGACCGGGTAAAGTTATGTGACATAATTCCAGATACTGCAAGTCTCTACCGGCTGTGTCGGTATTTTATGGTGCAGCAATAATATAATGCTACTGTCATGACTGTAAAATATTATATGGTGCAGATATTTCCAAAGGCGGTGAAGGCACAACCAGATATTTCCAAAGGCGGTGAAGGCGCAATCAGATATTTCCAAAGGCGGTGAAGGCGATTCCTGCGATGTTTGTCACATTAGACACAAAGCAATTTTTTTTTTTACTGCTCAACTTTGCTTAAATAAATTTTTAGTATCAGCCAAGGCGTGAAGGCGCAATCAATTTTTCCAAAGAAAGGCGTGAAGGCGCACCAGATATTTGCAAGAAGAGCGGTGAAGGCGCATCAAATTTCCAAAGCGGTAAGGCGCAATCAGATATTTCCAAAGGCGGTGAGGTTCGCAATCAGATATTCCCAAGGCGGTGAAGGCGCAATCAATATTTCCAAGCGTGAAGTGGCAGCACCGCGATTTTGCAAAGGCGGTGAAAGGCACATCAGAATTTGCCACATCAGTGAAGGGCATCAATATTTCCAAAGCGCGGTAAGGCACAATCAGTATTTTCAAGTGCAAGGACGTCGATATCCAGCTGAAGGCACAGATGCAAACGAGGCTATATTCCAAAGGCGGTGAAGCGCAATCGATATTTCAAGGCGGGGTGAAGGCACATCAGATTTTTCCTAAGGCGGTGAAGCGCACACTCGATATTTGCAAAGGCGGTGAAGGCGCAATCTAGATTTTCCAAAAAGGCGCTGACGTGCACCACGATATTTCCCAAGGCGGTTGAAGGCCAATCATATGTTTTCCAATAGTGGGTGAATGCGCCATCATATATCTTCCAAGGCGGGAGTCGGCACATCAGATATTTCCAAGGCGGTGCATAGCATCAACATATTGTCCAAGGCGTGAGCAATAGAGTGCAAGTGTGCAGAACGTTTCACATGGCGTGATGAAGGCGGCATCAGATATTTCCAAAGGCTGGTGACGTCACAACCATATTTTCCAAGGTCGTTAGAGGCACCATCAGTATTTCCAAGGAGTTGAAGCGCAATCAATATTCCTCCAAAGGCGGTGAAGCAGCAATCAGATATTTCAAATGGCGGTGAAGGCGCAATACTATTTCCCCAAGTGCGGACATGTATTTCCAGGCGCGAACCATCAGTTTGCAAGGCGTGAAGCGCAATCACATATTTTCCAAGCGGTGAAGGCGCAACTATATAGTTGAAGCTGATTTTGCCAAATAGGGCGCTCAGAAGTCAAGCAGCATCGATGGCAAGGTGGAAAGGGATCTATTCCACGGCGGTTGAAGGCGCAATCAAGATTTTCCAAGGCGGTGAAAGCGGCACATATATTTTGCAAAGGCGGGAAGGGCGCAACCAGATATTTCCAAAGGCGTGAAGGCAATCGATCAAGGGTGAAGCAATCAGATATTTCCAAAGGCGGTGAAGGTTGCAATACAGAATTCCACAAGGCGGTGAGGCATCAATCAGTATTTCCACAGGGTGGAAGGCACAACCGATATTTCTCCACAGGCGGTGAAGCGCATCAGATATTTCCAAGTGGTGAAGGCACAACCAGAATTCATGCTGTAAGTGCCAAGGCGCGTGAGGCGACAATCATGATAGGTTTCCAAATGGATGAAGCGCAAATCAGATATTTGCCAAAGGCGGTGAAGGCGCAATCAGATCTTCCCAAGGCGGTGAGGCGCACACATTATATTTCAAGGGGTGAAGGGCGCAATCATATTTCCAAGCAGGTGAGGGCGCAACCAAGATATTTCCAAAGGTGGTGGAAGGCGCAATCAGATATTTCCCCAAAGCGTGTGGAAGGCCACCAATTTTCCAGAGGCTGGTGAAGGCACCAATCAAACTTAAGTCACTGATTTTTCCAAAGGGCGTGAGGCCATCAATATTTCCAAAGGCGTTGAGGTCAATCCAGATCTTTCCAAAGGTCGGTGAAGGCGCAATCTGAATATTCCACAGGCGGTGAAGGCACCAGATATTCCCAAATGCGGTGAAGTCACAATCGATCTTTCCAAAGGCAGTGAAGGCGCAATCAGATTTTCCAAAGGCGGTGGAAGGCCAATCAGATTTTCAAGGCGGTAAGGGCCAACAGATATTTCCAAAGCGTGAAAGCAACAATCAATATTCTCCAAAGGCGGTGAAGGCACAATCAGATATTTCCACAGGCGTGACGCGCAATCAGATATTTCCAAAGGCGTGAAGGCCGCAATCAGATATTTCCGCAAAGGCGGTGAAGGCGCAATCAGATATTTCCAAAGGGTGGTGAAGGACGCAATCAATATGTTCCAAAGGTGGGAAGGCACAACCAGATATTTCCCAAGGTGGGTGAAGGCGCAATCAGATAAGTTCCAAAGGTGGTGAAGCACACTCTAATTATTTCCAAAAGGTGGTGCAGGCAAACCAGATTTTCCACAGGCGGTGAAGTGGCACACATAGATTTCCAAGCCAGGAAGGCGCTCCAGCATATTTCCTTCCAAAGGCGTGAAGGCGCAATCAGATATTTCCAAGGCGGTGAAGGCACAACCCGATATTTTTGGCTGTTCAAATCAGTCTGCCGTTGGTGGAATCTTGCCCTGCTTGTGCACTATATTGGGTTTTTATTATTGTGATAACATTTTTCCCAACTACAGTAGATCCATATACAGCCAGACTGGAGGATGGAATTCCGTTATTTATAACACAGAGAAACAGCTGATTTGGGCCTCACAGTAGCCCTGACCAAGAAGACATCAAACACACACTATGGAACACTTCTCAATGACATAGGGACTTGAACAGCTTTGTCAGAGGCAATTTACAAATGGACAAGGCGATCCCCTCTGTGTTATACTGGAACTACTAATGGAACTTGCCCATATTTATGCCGCGCTGTTTGTCACATTAGACACAAAGAATTGAAGTGCAATCAGATATTTCCAAAGGCGGTGAGGCGCAATCAGATATTCCCAAGGCGGTGAAGGCGCAATCAATATTTCCAAGGCGTGAATGGCACACCCGATATTTGCAAAGGCGGTGAAAGGCCATCAGATATATTCCAATCGTGAAGGCGCATCAGATATTTCCAAAGGCGGTGAAGGCACAATCAGATATTTTGCAAGCTGCAAGGACGATCAGATATTTCCAAGTCGGTGGAAGGCACAACCAGATAGTTGCAAAGGCGGTGACGGCGCACTCAATATTTCCAAAGGCGGTGAAGCGCAATCAATATTTCAAGGCGGTAAGGCACATCAATATTTCCTAAGGCGGTGAAGCGCAATCAAGATATTTCAAAGGCGGTGAAGGCGCAATCAGATTTTCCAAAAAAGGCGTTGACGGCACCCGATATTTCGCCAAGGCGGTGAAGGCGCAATCGTATTTTTCCAAAGGCGGTGAATGTGCCATCATATATTTCCAAAGGCAGTTACGGCACCATCAGATATTTCCAAAGGCGGTGAAGCACAACCATATATGTCCAAAGGCGTGAAGCAATAAGAGTATGCCAAGGTGGTGCAGGCCACAACGATTTCACAGGCGGATGAAGGCGGCAATCAGATATTTCCAAAGTGGTGAAGTCACAACCAATTTCCAAGGTCGGTGAGGCACCATCAGATATTTCCAAGGCAGTTGAATGCGCAATCAGATATTTCCAAAGGCGGTGGAATTCGCAATCAGATATTGCCAAAAGGCGGTGAAGGCGCAATCAGTATTTCCAAAGTGGTGAAGCCAATCAGTATATTTCCCAAAGGCGGTGAAAAGCACATCAGATATGTGCAAGGCGTGAAGCGCAATCAATATTTTCCAAAGCGTGAAGGCACAACCATATATTTGCAAAGGCGTTGAAGGCGCACTCAGATGATTTGCCAAATAGCGGTAAGGCGCAATCAAGATGAGGTCCAAGCGTGAGGCACAAATCCGATGTGCCAAGGCGTGGAAAGGCGGCAATCAGATATTTCCACGGCGGTTGAAGCGCAATCAAGATTTTTCCAAAGGCGGTGAAAGACGGCACAACCTATATTTTGCAAAGGCGGGAAGGGCGCAATCAGATATTTCCAAAGGCGTGAAGGGCAATCCGATATTTCCAAAGGCGTGAAGGCACAATCAGATATTTCCAAAGGCGGTGAAGGCACAACCAGAGATTTCCACAAGGCGGTGAGGCTCAATCAATATTTCCCAAGGTGGTGAAGGCACAACCAGATATTTTCCAAAGGCGGTGAAGGCGCAATCAGATATTTCCCAAGTGGTGAATGCACAACCAGAATATTTCCAAGGCGGTGAAGGACAATCAGATATTTACCAAAGGCATTGAAGCGCAATCAGATATTTCCAAAGGCGGTGAAGGCGCAATCAGATATTCCAAGCGGTGAAGCGGCATCATTATATTTCAAGGTGTGAAGGCGCAATCAGATATTTCCAAAGGTGGTGACGCCAACCAGATATTTCCAAGGTGGTGGCAAGGCGCAATCAGATATTTCCCAAAGGTGTGGAAGGCCACACAATATTTTCCAGAGGTGGTGAAGGCACAACCAGATATTTCAGGCGTGAAGCCCAATCAATATTTCCAAAGAGCAGTGAGGCTCAATCAGAGTCTTTCCAAGGTCGGTGAAGGCGCAATCTGGAATATTTCCAAAGGCGTGAAGGCACCACCGATATTTTTGGCTGGTTCAATCAGCTGCCGGTTGGGTGAGAATCTTGCCCTGCTTGTGCCTATATTGTGTTTTTATTATTGTGATACATTTCCCAACTACATAGATCCAATTATACAGCCAGACTGGAGGATGGAATATCCGTTATATGATAACACAGAGAAACAGCTGGATTTGGCCTCACAGTAGCCCCCATGACCAAGACGATCAAACCACACTAGGAGCAAGTTCTCACTACGAGGACTGGAACACTGTCCATAGTCCCATTAAAGGGAAAGGGATCCGTTTTATATGGGAACTACTAGGGAACTTCCGATATTGATGCCTGCGTTGTGGTCACATTAACACAAAGCATTTG
>CM033476.1:13445589-13519487 GCA_019447015.1 Hymenochirus boettgeri | reverse complement strand
TTTTTTTTTTACTGCTCAACTTTGCTTAAATAAATTTTTAGTATCAGATTCCCGGTCAATGCTACTTATTGGATAAGCACACGGTGACATCATACTAAAGGAAGTGCAGTAATGGGCCCAGATATGTGAATAATCCACCCTAACACCCTATTCCGATTTTTACTTTTTTCATGGCGCTCCTGATTTAATCAGGGCCATACTAGCCTAGTGATGAGCTCTCAGCTGCCCAATATTACAATATAACAATTCTCAGCCACCCTTGTATCCTTCCACTCTACACTCTGTGTACATAGCACACGGTATGGTAAGATCTATAGGAGGAAAGAGAATCCAATCAAATTGTAATTGTTTCCATTCACTAAAGCTGGATACACACAGTACAATCTGTAAGATTCCGTCTGTCATGTATGTATATGTTTATTACAGTAACAAATACAATAAAGTCATACAAGGGGGATAGATACATAGATAGTTCAGTATATAAATATATAAATTATATAAATAGAAGTGCTAGATCTTTGCTACAAGAGGAAAGGAGGTCCCTGCCCTGTAGAGCTTACAATCTAGTTAGGTGGGTAGCACAGATAAAATGGAATAGGTATAAGTGCTGGAGTGAGATGTATGCAGTGCAAATAAAACAATCATATACTGTGCTGGTTACCCTGTTACCAGAAGGTGATGTAGGGTCATTTATCATATGTAGATATATAATATCATCTACTAATGCTGGTTAGGATAGGTAGGAATGTAAGGGTAGATTTATCATATAAGATCTATAGAACCATATACTGTGCTGGTTCGCGATGTATGATGTAAGGGTAGACTTTATCATATATCATATCTAGCTATACTCATCCTGTGCTGGTTACCAGTATAGGTAGGAATGTAATGGTCATTTCATATATAGATATATCAGATATCCGTATACTGTGCTGGTTAATCGGCTAGGTTAGAATGTAAGGATCGATTTATCATATATAGATATATAGATCCCAGATACTGTGCTGGTTCCAGATCGTAGGATGTAAGGGTTATAAAATTTATCATATTAGATAAATTTTTTTATAGATACCATATACTGTTCTTGTTACCAATAGTTAGGATTTAGGGAGATTTATAATATAATATAAGATACCATATACTGTTCTGTTACCGATAGGTCGAGATGTAAGGTAGACTTTCAACATATATAGATATATAGTCCATATACTGTGCTGTTCCCAGATAGTTAGGATGTAAGGAGGTAATATTTATCATATATAGAATTATGAGATCCCATATACGTGCTGGCTTACCGGATAGTAGGATGTCAGGGTAAATTTATCATAATAGATTATAGATTCAATCTGTGCTGGTTTTTACCAGATAGGTAGGAGATGTAGGGTAGATTTATCATATATAAGATACCCCATGTAACTGTGCTGTTTACCAGATAGGTGGATATAATGGGTTAGATTTTATCATAGATGATATAGTGTAGATACCATATACTGTGCTGGTTACCAATAGGTAGGATGTACGTGTAGATTATCATATATAGATTCCATAACTGTGCTGGTTCCATAAGTAGATGTTAGGGTAGATTTATCATATAATGAGATCTATAGATACCATATACTGTGCTGGTACCCGATCGGTAGGATGTAAGGGTGATGATTTATCATATATAGTTACTAGATTGGTAGGATGTAAGGGTAGATTTATCATATATAGATATATAGATACCATATACTGTGCTGGTTACCGGATAGGTAGGATGTAAGGGTAGATATAGATATATAGATACCATATACTGTGCTGGTTACCAGATAGGTAGTATGTAAGGGTAGATTTATCATATATAGATATATAGATATCATATACTGTGCTGGTTACCAGATAGGTAGGATGTAATGGTAGATTTATCATATATAGATATACAGATACCATATACTGTGCTGGTTCGCGTAGGCGGGTGAAGGCAAAAACCAGATATTTGCAAAGGCGGTGGTGAGGCGCAATCAGATATTTCCAAAGGCGGTTTGAAGGCGCAACCAGATATTTGAAAGGCGGTGAAGGCGCAATCAGATATTTCCAAAGGCGGTGAAGGGCAATCAGTATTCCAAAAGGTGGTGAAGGCGCAAAGCAGATATTTCCAAAGGCGGGAAGGCGCATCAGATTTTCCAAAGGCGGTGGAAGGCGCAACCAGATATTTGCAAAGGCGGTGATGAAGGCGCAATCAGCTATTTCCAAGGCGGTGAAGGCGCAATCAGATTTTTCCAAAGGCGGTTGAACGGTGCAATCAGATATTTTCAAAGGCGGGGTTGAAGGCGCAATCAGATATTTCCAAAGGCGGGAAGGTGAGAAGGCACACAGATATTGAAGCGGTGAAGGAAATCAGAATTTCCAAAGGCGGTGAAGGCGCACAATCAGATATTTCCAAAGGCGGTGAAGGCAATCAGATATTTCCAAAGGGGTGGTGAAGGCACAACCAGATATTTGCAAAGGCGGTGAAGGCACAACCAGATATTTCCAAAGGCGGTGAAGGCGCAATCAGATATTTCCAAAGGCGGTGAAGGCACAACCAGATATTTCCAAAGGCGGTGAAGGCGCAATCAGATATTTCCCAAGGCGGTGAAGGTGCAATCAGATATTTCCAAAGGCGGTGAAGGCACAACCAGATATTTCCAAAGGCGGTGAAGGCGCAATCAGATATTTCCAAAGGCGGTGAAGGCCACAACCAGATATTTCCAAAGCTTTGGTGAAGCGCACAACCAGATATTTCCAAAGGCGGTGAGGCGCAACAGATATTTCCCAAGGCGGTGTAGGGGTGTTTGAAGGGTGCAATCAGATATTCAAAGGCGGAGAAGGCGGAAGGCGCAATCAGATATTTTCAAAGGCGGTGAAGGCACAACCAGATTTGCAAAGCGCGGTGAAGGCGCAATCCGATAATTTCCAAAGGCGTGAGAGGTGAAGGGCACCAGATATTTGCAAAGGCGGTGAAGGCGCAATCAGATATTTCCAAAGGCGGTGAAGGCGCAATCAGATATTTCCAAAGGTGGTGAAGGCGCAATCAGATATTTCCAAAGGCGGTGAAGGCGCAATCAGATATTTCCAAAGGCGGTGCGGTGGTGGAAGGCGCAACCAGATATTTGCAAAGGTGGTGAAGGCGCAATCAGATATTTCCAAAGGCGGTGAAGGCGCAATCAGATATTCCAAAGGCGGTGAAGGTGCAATCAGATATTTCCAAAGGCGGTGAAGGCGCAATCAGATATTTCCAAAGGCGGTGAAGGCACAACCAGATATTTGCAAAGGCGGGTGGAGGCACAATCAGATATTTCCAAAGGCGGTGAAGGCGCAATCAGATATTTAAAGGCGGTGAGGCCATCAGATATTCCAAAGGCGGTGAAGGCGCAAACGATATTTCCAAAGGCGGTGAAGCACAATCAGATATTTCCAAAGGCGGTGAAGGCCCACAATCAGTATATTCCAAAGGCTGGTGAAGGCGCACCAGAATATTGCAAAGGCGGTGAAGGCGCAATCAGATATTCCAAAGGCGGTGAGGCCACAACAGATATTCCAAGGGGTGAAGGCAATCATATATTGCACGAAGGGTGAAGGCCGCAATCAGATATTTCCAAAGCGGTGAAGGCGCAATCAGATATTTCCAAACGGCGGTGTGAAGTGCATCCAGATATTTCCAAGGCGGTGAAGGCGCAATCAGATATTTCCAAAGGCGGTGAAGGCGCAATCAGATATTTCCAAAGGCGGTGGGTGGAAGGCACAAATCCCGATATTAGCAAGGCGGTGAAGCGCAATCCAGATATTTCCAAATCGGGTGAAGGCGCAATCAGATATTTCCAAAGGCGGTGAAGGCGCAAACAGATATTTGCAAAGGCGGTGAAGGCGCAATCAGATATTTCCAAAGGCGGTGAAGGCACAACCAGATATTTGCAAAGGCGGTGAAGGCGCAATCAGATATTTCCAAAGGCGGTGAAGGTGCAATCAGATATTTCCAAAGGCGGTGAAGGCACAATCAGATATTTCAAAGGCGGTGAAGGCGAATCATTTTCCAAAGGCGTGAGTGAAGGCCAATAGATATTTCCAAAGGCGGTTGAAGGCACAACCAGATTATTTGCAAAGGCGGTGTGGAAGGCGCAATCAGAATTTCCAAAGGCGGTGAAGTGGCCAACAGATATTTCAAGGCGGTGAAGGGCACAATCGAGATCTTTCCAAAGGCGGGTGAAGGCACAACAGTAATTTCCAAAGGCGGTGAAGGCGCAATCAGATATTTCCAAAGGCGGTGAAGGCACAACCAGATATTTCCAAAGGCGGTGAAGGCGCAATCAGATATTTCCAAAGGTGGTGAAGGCACAACCAGATATTTCCAAAGGCGGTGAAGGCAAAATCAGATATTTCCAAAGGCAGGTGAAGGCGCAATCAGATATTTCCAAAGGCGGTGTGAAGGCGCAATCAGAATATTCCAAAGGCGGTGAAGGCCAATCAGATATTCCAAAGGGTGAAGGCGCAATCAGATATTTCCAAAGGCGTTGAAGGCACAATCAGTATATTTGCAAAGGCGGTGAGGGCAATCAGATATTTCCACAAGGCGGTGAAGGGCACAACCAGATATTCAAGGCGGTGAGCGCAATCAGTATTTCCACAAAGGCGGTGAGGCGCAATCAGATAGGTTCCAAGGCGGTGAAGGCCAATCAGATATTTCCAAAGGCGGGGGAAGGCCGCAATCAGATATTTCCCAAAGGCGGTGAAGGCGCAATCAGCTATATTTCCAAAGGCGGTGAAGGCACACCAGTATTTGCCAAAGGCGGTGAAGGCGGCACAGATTTCCAAGGCTGGAGGTGCATCGATATTCCAAGCGGTGAAGGCCAATCAGATATTCCAAAGGCGGTGGAAGGCACAACCAGATATTTCAAAGGCGGTGAAGCGCAACAATATTTCCAAAGGGAATGGTGAAGGCACAACCAGATATTTTCCAAAGGCGTGAAGGCGCAATCAGATATTTCCAAAGGTGGTGAAGGCACAACCAGATATTTCCAAAGGCGGTGAAGGCACAATCAGATATTTCCAAAGGCAGTGAAGGCGCAAATCAGATATTTCCAAAGGCGGTGAAGGCGCAATCAGATATTTCCAAAGGCGGTGAAGCGCAATCAGATATTTCCAAAGGTGGTGAAGGCGCAATCAGATATTTCCAAAGGTGGTGAAGGCACAACCAGATATTTCCAAAGGTGGTGAAGGCGCAATCAGATATTTCCAAAGGTGGTGAAGGCACAATCAGATATTTCCAAAGGTGGTGAAGGCACAACCAGATATTTCCAAAGGCGGTGAAGGCACAATCAGATATTTCCAAAGGCAGTGAAGGCGCAATCAGATATTTCCAAAGGCGGTGAAGGCGCAATCAGATATTTCCAAAGGCGGTGAAGGCACAACCAGATATTTTGGCTGTTCAATCAGCTGCCGGTTGGGTGAGAATCTTGCCCTGCTTGTGCCTATATTGTGTTTTTATTATTGTGATACATTTCCCAACTACATAGATCCAATTATACAGCCAGACTGGAGGATGGAATATCCGTTATATGATAACACAGAGAAACAGCTGGATTTGGGCCTCACAGTAGCCCCATGACCAAGACACTCAAAACACACACTATGGAGACAATTCTCACTGACATAGGGACGTGGAACAGCTGCAGAGTCAATAAAGGGAAAGGCGATCCCTGTTTTATCTGGACCTACTAAGGGAACTTCCATATTGATTCCTGCGATGTTTGTCACATTAGACACAAAGCAATTTTTTTTTTTACTGCTCAACTTTGCTTAAATAAATTTTTAGTATCAGATTCCCGGTCAATGCTACTTATTGGATAAGCACACGGTGAATCATACTAAAGGAAGTGCAGTAATGGGCCCAGATTATGTGAACATCCACCCTAACACCCTATTCCGATTTTTACTTTTTTCTTGGCGCCTCCTGATTTAAATCAGTGCCATACTAGCTAGTGAGAGCTCTCAGCTGCCCCAATATTACAATATAACCAATTCTCAGCCACCCTTGTATCCTTCACCTCTACAATCTGTGACATAGCACACGGTATGGTAAGATCTATAGGAGGAAAGAGAATCCAACTCAAATTGTAATTGTTTCCATTCCACTAAAGCTGGATACACCGTACCAATCTGTAGATTCCGTCTGTCATGTAGTGATATGTTTATTACAGTAACAAATACAATAAAGTCATACAAGGGGGATAGATACATAGATAGTTCAGATATAAAATATATAAATTATATAAATAGAAGTGTAGGATCTTTGACTACAAGAGGAAAGGAGGTCCCTGCCCTGTAGAGTACAATCTAGTTAGGGTAGAGCTAGCACAGATAAAATGAATAGGTATAAGTGCTGGAGTGAGATGTATGCAGTGCAAAATCAAACAATAATATACTGTGCGGTTACCAGATAGAGGATGTAAGGGTAGATTTATCATATATAGTATATAGATATATATACTATGCTGGTTACCGGATAGGTAGGATGTAAGGGTAGATTTATCATATATAAATATAGATACCATATTACTGTGCTGGTTACCGGATAGGTAGGATGTAAGGGTGATATTACATATATAGATATAAATCATATACTGTGCTGGTTACCAGATAGGTAGGATGTTAAGGGTAGATTTTATCATATATAGATATATAGATCAATACTGTGCTGGTTACCGTAGAGGTAGATGTAAGGATAGATTAATATATAAGATATATAGATACCATATACTGTGCTGGTTACCAGATAGGTAGATGTAAGGGTTAGATTTATCAATATAGATATATAGATACCATATACTGGCTGGTTACCAGATAGGTAGGATGTAAGGGTAGATTTATATATATAGTATATAGATACCATATACTGTGCTGGTTACGATAGTGGATGTAAGGGTAGATTTTCATATTAGAATATAGATCCATTATACTGTGTGGTTACCAGATGGAGGATTGTAGGGTGATTTATCATATATAGATATATAGATACATATACTGTGCTGGTTACCGGATAGGTAGGATGTAAGGTTAGATTTATCATATATAGAGATATAGATACCATATACTGTGCTGGTTACCAGATGATAGGTAGGATGTAAGGGTAGATTTATCATATATAGATACATGATACTGTGCTGGTTACCATCGGTAGGAATAGGGTGATTTATCATATATAGTTATAGATCCATATACTGTGCTGGTACAAGTAGGTAGGATGTAAGGGTAGATTATATCATATATAGATACCATATACTGTGCTGGTTACCAGATAGGTAGGATGTAAGGGTAGATTTATCATATATAGATATATAGATCCATATACTGTGCTGGTTACCAGATAGGTAGTGTAGGGTAGATTTATCATTATAGATATATGATATATATACTGTGCTGGTACCAGATAGTAGGATAATGGTAGTAGATATCATATATAGATATATAGATACCATATACTGTGCTGGTTACCGGGATAGGTAGGGATATAGGGTAGATTTATCATATATAGATATATAGATACCATATACTGTGGGTTACCAGATAGGAGGATGTAAGGGTAGATTTATCATATATAGATATATACGATATATTACTGTGCTGGTTACGGATAGGTAGGATGTAAGGGTAGGAATATCATATATAGATATATAGATACCATATACTGTGCTGGTTACCAGTAGGTAGATGAAGGGTAGATTTTATCAATATAGATATATAGATCCATATACTGTGCTGGTTACCAGAAGGTAGGATGTAAGGGTAAATATCATATATAGATATTTATAGATACCATTTACTGTGCTGGTTACCGGATAGGTAGGAGTGTAAGGGTAGATTTATCATATATAGATATATAGATACCAATACTGTGCTGGTTACCAGATAGGTAGGATATATGGGTAGTTTATTATATATAGATATATAGATACCATATAATGTGCTGGTTACCAGATGGTAGGATGTAGGGTAGATTTATCATATATAGATATTATAGATATCATATACTGTGTTGGTTACCGGATAGGTAGGATTGTAAGGGTAGAATTATCATATAGATATATAGTACCATATACTGGCTGGTTACCAGAGTAAGGATGGGAGGATGTAAGGGTAGATTTATCATATATAGATATATAGAACATATACTGTGCGGTTACCCAGATATGTAGGATGTAAGGGTAAATTATCAATATAGATATATAGATATCATATACTGTGCTGGTTCCGGATAGGTAGGATGTAAGGGTAGATTTATCATATATAGATATATAGATACCATATACTGTGCTGGTTACCAGATAGGTAGGATGTAAGGGTAGATTTATCATATTAGATTTAGATACCATATACTGTGCTGGTTACCGATAGGTAGATGTAAGGGTTAGATTATCATATATAGATATATAGATACCATATACTGTGCTGGTTACAGATAGGTAGGATGTAAGGGTAGATTATATATATATGATATATAGATACCATATATGTGCTGGTTCCCGGATAGGTAGGATGTAAGGTAGATTTATCATATATAGATATATAGATATCATATACGTGTGGTTACGAGATAGGTAGGATGTAAGGGTAGATTTATCTATATAGTAATAGATACCATATACGTGCTGGTTACCAGATAGGTAGGATGTAAGGGTAGATTTATCATTATAGATATATAGATACCATATACTGTGCTTGGTTACCGGATAGGTAGGATGTAAGGGTAGATTTATCATATATAGATATATAGATATCATATACTGTGCTGGTTACCGGATAGGTAGGATGTAAGGGTAGATTTATCAATATAGATATAGAATCATATACTGTGCTGGTTACCAGATAGGTAGGATGTAAGGGAGATTTATCTATATAGATATATAGATATCATCTTACTGTGCTGGTTACGGATAGGTAGGATGGAAGGGTAGATTAAATTATCATATAGATATATAGATACATATCTGTGCGGGTTACCAGATAGGTAGGATGTAAGGTAGATTATCATATTAGATATATAGATACCATATACTGTGCTGGTTACCGATAGGTAGGATGTAAGGGTTAGATTTATTCATATATAGATATATAGATATCATATACTGTGCTTGGTTACCGGATAGGTAGGATGTGTAAGGGTAGATTTATCATATATAGATATATAGATACCAATAATGTGCTGGTACCAGTAGGTAGGATGTAAGGGGTAGTTTTACATATATAGATATATAGTATGTCACTACTGTGCGGTTAACGGATAGTAGGATGTAAGGGTAGATTTTTCATATATAGATTATAGATACCATTACTGTGCTGGTTCCGGATAGGTAGGATGTAAGGGTAGATTTTCATATATAGATATATAGATACCATATACGTGTGGTTACCAGATAGGTAGATCGGTTACCAGATAGGTAGGATGTAAGGGTAGGAATATAATATAGATATATAGATCTCATTACTGTGCTGGTTACCAGATAGGTAGGATGGATGTAAGGGTAGATTTTCATATATAGATATATAGATACCATTACTGTGCTGGTTACCGGATAGGTAGGATGTAAGGGTAGATTTATCATATATAGATATATAGATACCATATACTGTGCTGGTTACCAGATAGGTAGGATGTAAGGGTTAGAATATCATATATAGATATATAGATACCATATACTGTGCTGTTACACGGATAGGTAGGATGTAAGGGTAGATTTATCATATATAGATATATAGATACCATATACTGTGTGGTTACCAGTAGGTAGGATGTAAGGGTAGATTTATATATATAGATATAGATACCATATACTGTGCTGGTTACCAGATAGGTAGGATGTAAGGGTAGATTTTATCATATATAGAGATATAGATACCATATACTGTGCTGGTTACCGGATAGGTAGGATGTAAGGGTAGATTTATCATATAAGATATATAGATACATATACTGTGCTGGTTACCGGATAGGTAGGATGTAAGGGTAGATTCATTATATAGATATATAGATACCATATAGCTGTGGTGGTTAACGGATAGGTAGTAGTAAGGGTTAGATTTATCATATATAGATATATAGATACCATATACTGTGCTGGTTACCAGATAGGTAGGATGTAAGGGTAAATTATCTATATAGATATAGATATCATATACTGTGCTGGTTACGGATAGGTAGTATGTAAGGGTAGATTTATCATATATAGATATATAGAACTATACTGTGCTGGTTACCAGATAGGTAGGATGTAAGGGTAGATTTATCATATATAGATATATAGATACCATATACTGTGTGGTTCCGATAGGTAGGATGTAAGGGTAGATTATCATATATAGATATATAGATACCATATACTGTACTGGTTACCAGATAGGTAGGATGTAAGGGTAGATTTATCAATATAGATATATAGATACATATACTGTGCTGGTTACCGGATAGGTAGGATGTAAGGGTAGATTTATCATATATAGATATAAGATATCATATACTGTGCTGGTACCGATAGGTAGGATGTAAGGGTAGATTTATCATATATAGGTATATAGATACAATACTGTTGGTTACCAGATAGGTAGGATGTAAGGGTAGATTTATCATATATAGATATATAGACAATATACGTGCTGGTTACCGGATAGGTAGGATGTAAGGTGTAGATTATCATATATAGATATATAGATATCATATACTGTGCTGGTTAACGATAGGTAGGATGTAAGGGTAGATTTATCATATATAGATATATAGATATCATATACTGTGCTGGTTACCAGATAGGTGGATGTAAGGGTAGATTTATCATATATAGTATATAGATATCATATACTGTGCTGGTTACCGATAGGTAGGATGTAAGGGTAGATTTATCATAATAGATATATAGATACCATATACTGTGCTGGGTACCAGATAGGTAGGTGTAAGGGTAGATTTATCATATATAGATATATAGATGTCACATACTGTGCTGGTTACCGGATAGGTAGGATGTAAGGGTAGATTTATCATTATAGATATATAGATACCATATACTGTGCTGGTTACCGGATAGGTAGGATGTAAGGGTAGATTTATCATATAAGATATATAGTACCATATACTGTGCTGGTTACCAGATAGGTAGGATGTAAGGGTAGAATTATCATATAGATTTAGATATCATATACTGTGCTGGTTACCAGATAGGTAGGATGTAAGGGTAGATTTATCATATATAGATATATAGATACCATGTACTGTGCTGGTTACCGGATAGGTAGGATGTAAGGGTAGATTTATCATATATAGATATATAGATACCATATACTGTGCTGGTTACCAGATAGGTAGGATGTAAGGGTAGATTTATCATATATAGATATATAGATATCATATACTGTGCTGGTTACCGGATAGGTAGGATGTAAGGGTAGATTTATCATATATAGATATATAGATACCATATACTGTGCTGGTTACCAGATAGGTAGGATGTAAGGGTAGATTTATCATATATAGAGTATAGATACCATATACTGTGCTGGTTACCAGATAGGTAGGATGTAAGGGTAGATTTATCATATATAGATATATAGATACCATATACTGTGCTGGTTACCGGATAGGTAGGATGTAAGGTAGATTTATCATATATAGATATATAGATACCATATACTGTGCTGGTTACCGGATAGGTAGGATGTAAGGGTAGATTTATATATTAGATATATAGATAGCATATACTGTGCTGGTTACCGGATAGGTAGGATGTAAGGGTAGATTTATATTAGTTATATAGATACCATATACTGTGCTGGTTACGGATAGGTAGGATGTAAGGATAGATTTATCATATATAGATATATAGATATCATATACTGTGCTGGTTACCAGATAGGTAGGATGTAAGGGTAGATTTATCATATATAGATATCATATACTTTGCTGGTTACCAGATAGGTAGGATGTAAGGGTAGATTATAATTTATAGGGAGAGTGACCCTACACCCTAACGTGCGCCCAGCTTAACGCTGTCAGGTGATTCATAAAGACAAAACCAGAGTAGACTAATATTTGGAACTTTTCTTTCCGTTAAAGGGAATCCACTCCCTTAAGAACGGCGGTGGACAGTAAAAAGATGATTTCCTGGAACACCCTGAGAATGACCTAGGTCATGTAACCATATTTGTAACAGTATTTTCCATTGAAGTCAGACTGGGAGACTGAAACCAGTAAACACTAAAACTAATAAATTAAAGCAAAAGGGGAGGCCGGACCAATTATACCTACCTCTAAAGAAAATAATTGCTCCTACCTCCCATAGAAGTATATATTTGAGAAGGTAGGGCCATTATATAAGAAAATAAATACAACAGAATTAGCAGTCAAAGCAAAGGAATAGAGAGATTCATCTCATATACTGATTAATTAAGAGGTGCAACAATGTGCCTGCGCTGTACATTTGCAGCAAACCAATCAGATGACCCCTTTTTACTGGTCTACCACAGTTAGAAAACATTTGAAATCATCTGATTGGTTAAAACATTTGATTGGTTAAAAACATTTGTTAAAACATTCTGATTGGTTAAAACATTGAAATCATCTGATTGGCAAAACTGTGCGCTCTTATTAAATAAGCCCTATGTCTGGATTTGGTGTTTGTATTCTGCAGATTTGGGAAAGATTAGGCTGGGTACACACTGAGGGGACTATTTGTCTGACCGAGGCTCGGCCGGTCAGGACAGTTCCATGGGGAAATGCACGATCGATCGTAATTTTCGACACGTCCGATCATTCGTTCCACGATCCGGACAAACAAACGATCGAGGTTGGTCCAGGCCAGCCGCCCCCCACACAGCCGATATTTTCGCCCAACAAACGTGAATCAGTCAGTGTGTACCCGCCTTAAGGAGGACTCTTTTTTTTGACATTAGTGTCCCTTTAAAACAAAGAAACAAAATGGGGGGTTTATAAAGCGTCCCCCGTGAATTCCCGCAGATTGTTTACATCTCGCAGCGTCTCCTTGTTTTGCTTTGACAGAAGGGAAATGTATTGGTTTAATCATAACGTCTCTCGCGGCAGGGAGGTTGGTTATTGGAATGCATCGGATTATATCTGTTTGCAAATATCCCTCCACTGTCACACTTATGTTACACAACCCACCAGACCATCTGCTTAACTTCAAACGTCCCTCAGTGCCTGGGATTGCTGCTTCTTTGAAGCTTGTGACATTGGTTTCCTAATAAAGGACATTTTCATATGACTAAGACGTGTTGTGTGAGAAGAAATCCGTGTCAGGATAACAGGCCAGCAAACAAAAACTCTACGTGACCGTGTAATTAGTCAGCTGGGTAGCTGAGAATGCTGGGGATTGTTATAGATAACTAGATAGATAGCATGGACCATACCTGATATACAATACCCAGAGACCACAATAGTTACACGTAATACACAAATATCCCCAGAATTAGATCTTTATAATTAGGTTAAGATTGGGTACACACTGTAAGATTAGTCCCGGCCGACCGTTCGCCAATAGCAAGCTCTGGACGGTTGCAAAAGGTGCCCACAAACGCCAGTTTGCCGTGATCAATCGTGGGGTCTCCTATGGACCACAAAAAATAATTTTACGACCATTATGCAAAACTATTGGTTAGCCTGGCCGAGAAGTCTTCTTGTGTGTACTCCACCTTAGTGCATTATCCGTTATAACCTGTGCATCAGTATTATCTGTTTTATCTGTGTCACCTGACCTATATATTCTAGTTATATATTTATAATATGTCCCCTACTTTAAAGGGTCTAGGTGAAGATCTAAATCTGCTTGGTCCTCATCCTTGGGTTAACCTTAGATCACTGGCAATACTTACATAAATGTACATTTCCACATTGGTTGTCCTGCCCCTTGCTTGTGTCGGTGACCTGACCTTTGGGAAGAGGCGTGTCTGTTTCAGGGAGCACACTGGTAGTGCTGCCTTCTTAAGAAAAATATCAATTGATTGGTTGAGGTTGGTTAATTCATTCATTTATAGTTTGTTTTGAAATTAGCCGATGATTTAATTATTTGGAATTGATAATTAGATCTTTAAATATTAAACACCTACTGGTCCTATTCTTAAAGCGGTTCCTACCATTCTTCATAATGGGTTTAAATTTACGTGGAGCAGAATTTAATTCAACCTATCGGCCCGACTCTCACCACAGTACTCCTGGGAAAATGCTTTGCCCTCCCCTGCAATAGATAATGTGCTTTCCACTTATTAAATAAAACACGTAGCGTAATACATAAACGTCATTCTTCCATCTTTGTGTAACCTTGAAATGACCTTGGAAAGGAACAAATCTGCGTTAAATGGGTTTTAGGCCAAGATGGTAAAACCTGTCAATTTAGAGGTTATTTTTGGCTTAAGGTAGTCATTACCATTTCCTATACCCGACAATATTGGCAAGGTGTGGGGTCCGAAAATAACCAGCAACATTGCATCTAAACCTAAAATGCCTAAAATGCCCTGGTTCTAACCTCCTTCTTGCCCTCATCGCTCTAGTCCTGCCAACACCTTGCGGCCTTTACAAATGGAAGAACGCACTTCATTCAGAGCATGGCAAAGATAAAATGTACCTACCAGCTGTACCCCCAGGGGTGAGCAGGGGTGTCTCTCTAATGAGGCAATATGAGCAAAATGCTCAGGGCAGCACCCCTGCTTAATGTCAGAGAGGCGGCAGGCAGAGCTCACTTTTTTTTAGAAAAGTGGCAGGCAGAGCAGAAGGAAAATACCCCAGAGACACCCCTGGGGGTGAGGGGGTAGAATTTAAAGTGTGGGGGTGTTTTCTTTAATTCTCCTTTAAGAGAATGGGGTAACGGACATATAAAGTATTTGCAATGGAAATAAAGATCTTCCAGTAACACTTTCCGACTGGATCTTTCCAGCGGTGAATTAGCAGGGTAAATATTAACGTACTTATCAGGTCAGCAAGTTCAGTACAGGAAACCGTGGGAGGGAATTTCAATATCCCAGTGGTCTGAACTCGTGCAGAGTTGTAAGAAATACACAATTGGTGGCGGTCACTGGATTACGTTCAAATACAAGTGGCTATGAAATGATACTTTGTATGTTAATGGGATGTAGTTCTTGGTAAGTCCAGTTCGGATCCAGGCTGAGATAAACATTCTCTGGTGCTTATCTGCTTGGATGATGGCAGAACCGCAGAGACATCCAGACAGACCAGTGAGTAGATCATTTCCGCCCAACTGAATTCCTTACTAATTAGGTACAAACTAAAGGGGAAGTAAAAAGTCAAAATGAAAATAAAAACAGGAAAAAAAGAAACTAAAGGCTAAATATAAAACAGACTTAAAACTACAGATGAATGTGCCAGAGCGAACAATGTCGCAGGAACGTCAAAGCAAAGGGTCGTAATGTTAATAGGGGTGGGTGAAGTCAATGCTCTAATAAACTTGACATGAGACATTCTTAGGGAGATTCAATAAAAGTTCTTATCCTTTAAAATGGTGCTAATTTTGCCCCAACCAATCAGATGCTATCTATCAAATGTTAAATAAGATCTGATTGGTTGGGGCAAAATTAGCACCATTTTAAAGGATCATCAGGGAGATTCAATAAAAGTTCTTATTGCTTAAAGTGGTTCTAATTTTGCCCAAACCAATCAGATCTTATTTAACATTTGATAGATAACATCTGATTGGTTGGGGTAAAATTAGCACCATTTTAAACGATAAGAACCTTTATTGAATCTCCCTGTAAGCTTTTTAAACTGCTACTGCTGTCCTTGGCCCCGCCTATTCCCAAGTCCTGGACTTTTCAGAAAGGCAGACCCAGGAAGTACATATTAACTTTAGTTCTTCTTTGAGAAGAATAAGATTTAGGATTTGAAACTGAAAATCCGACCTGTCAGTATTGATGTGTTTCCATCTGACCTATCTCTCTCCTGTCATACATACATGTTACACACTCACATTGACTTATTCTGGTTGGAACTTGCCCCCGTAATCCGCTCACTATTTCCTCCCTAGCAGTTTACACAAGGCCTGGATTTTAATGTAGTGCCATTTACAACCTTCAAGGGTTAAATCCTTCTACAGATGGCTGAATAGTGAATTGACTGTATGGCAGCTTCCATCCTTATTGTATAGTGATCCTTTGTGCACAGGATGTTGCTGGGCAGTTTTGTATCTGTGGGTCCTTTAATTGCACGGTTACAGAAATGCTTGTGTTCTTTTTACACGCTATACATTCTGTAGGGGCTGTGGGGTAGGTGGTGTGTGCACAGGGGGTGGGATCCGCGCCACAGGGAGGATTCTGTATAGAATTGGGGGTTTGCTGGTTATATATTAAACGAGGGGGTACACTATTGGTTGTAATACACACGTGTTAATGAGTTATACAAACATAAGAAGGGCTGCTGGTAGTTCCCCCTGTTTACAGAATGATAATGGCTTCTGTGTATTATTGTCATATAAACAGCCAGGGCACCTGAAATAGCAACCCTCTTAAAATGGGTTTAATTAGAAAGCACGGCTGGCGTGATAATAACGTACGTATAACAGACGATCCCAGGCAGGGAATCAGGTTTACTAATTCACATAAAGACAGAATACAAATCGCAACAGTTATAAAACCCGTGTTAATAATTAATAGGATTGTAAATCAAAGCAAGAATAGCCTGGGAGTTTAAACTGCGCTTATGGAAAACAGATTGATATGGTTTGCTTTGCCATCTCTGGGTGCCCCATCCTCTAAAGCTGGGTACATACAGTAATCTGCAAGACTTGCAATCGTTCTCCCTATATATGCACTGATGCCTTGCAGCGCTGAGGTCCTGAGTTCGATTCCACCCTCGGACACATCTGCAAGGAGTTTGTATGTTCTCCCTGTGCTTGCGTGTGTTTCCTCCGGGCGCTCAGGTTTCCCCCACAATCATAAAGACATACTGATAGGTTGTATGTGTCAAATAAATGTGCTTAGATTGCAAGCTCTTCGGGGCAGGGCCTGATGTGAATGTATCCATGTCATTGTAAAGTGCTACGGAAGATGTTGGCGCTATATAAATCCATATTAGTAATAAAATAAAGTATAGGGCGAACGTTCATGACACTTCCTACGATCGCAGGCGACTTTCTATACAGGGAGCCGACCGTGAACGAGGGAAATTTGATAGTTTCGGCCGTACATAGTTTCCCGATAAAAGGAATGTGTGTACCCAGTTTAATCTTTCTCCCACAGATACAGCCGCACCAGGCAGGGGAGACAGGGAGAGGGGCCCTTTATAGCTTTACTTGGGGCCCCTGGGATTTATAGGTACCACCTTTCATTTTTAATAGTCGCGTGCACAGACATTTATTATCTGGAGAGAATCGCCCCCAGACCGCCCTCCCTGACCCATTACGCCCTCTAACCCCACCTGAGATTGTGACCCCGCCCATAAACCCACCTTCGCCACGTACCTCCTCTGCCCACCAGTAGCTATATTCTGACTGATTTGGGCATGTGTCCCAACGCCTTTAAAGAAACATTCTTAAATAGAAAGATTAAAGGGGAAGTTCAATGGGGAAAAAAAACATGATTATTGAAATTATTTACGTCTATTACACGAATTCTAAATATTATCTTAATTTTTGAAAATTCAGCGGATGTCAAAACCTTTATGTTCTGTTGCGGTCAGTAGCAAGCTGTCATTTCAGTAATGATCCTTCTTCCCAGGATGCACCGCTCCCATAATTGGCTGTTGGATACATCGTCATTGAGGTCAAGTAAAGTCCATCTAGTTTAACTTTAAGGTTCGTACACACGTGTGATCGCGTGTCCCGACCTGCAACGCATGATGTGTAGGAACGAACGTTTCGGACGATATTTTGCCCATGTGTAGGCACTTTATCGGATGAAACGGACGTTCGGTCGGGGATCATTGGCCGACTGACCTGGTGGATCTCAGAACGAAAGACCGCAGATAAATCCCCCTAAACGTTTGTTCATACACATTGTGCGTCGGGACCTGCGATCGCACGTGTGTACGAACCTTTAGGGTGGGTCAAGCATGCTCAGATCTCTACTGAGCAACTGAACCAACCCAGGGACTGAGACCATAGCGGACACTATTAGGGGTCCTACAACGGTCAGTACTTTGGAATCATTTATTATTTTTCCCTTTAAACCATATGTATTTTTACTTGACTTCCCCTTTAAGGCGTGTGACTGTGACAATCATTTATTTACACTACGAAATGTATCAGCAGAGCCCATCGTACTAAACAAACTGGGTCTGTTATCATGGGGCCTGTTCGTAATTCCTAGTAAATATTTTCAAAGTCTTAAAGACGTAGTAAATATTGAAGCTGATTCCCTTAGAGATGATGTAACTAAAGCTGGATGATAAGTTCCAGCAAACTGTCTCCTTCCAAAGGGACCTCTACATTCTAAATGACAGATTCTAAAGCCCCATACACACGTCCGATTTTGCGCTCCGACAAACGTTTTGGGGTCAAAATCGTAAGTCTGTTTTCACCCTGGTTTGTAGCTACAGGGGGTGTTATCATTATTATTACCTCATTGTACATGGAATCCCTTTATCAATCAGCTATAGGGCACGGGGTAATTTTCTAGCTATGCAGTTCCCCTGGAGCTGTGATGTAAGACATTAATAATTACACGTGATGAATGATCCTCTGTTCTGTGATTGGTTCACATCCTTAGGCTTTATATTTTTCCCATGATGTAATAAGACCTTTAACCCTCTCACGCCTCCACACTCTTTATTGTAATCAGTGATTGAAAGCCATAGACTGGTTTGTGCAGATGTGAAGGTGTTAAACGCTCTGTTTGTTATATGCCAGACAAGGTACAAAGGCTGGATTGTGTGGAGTTGTGTCACTTGGGTGCAGAACCTTGTATATGGAATAGTAAGAAGTTACATTTAACTGGACCTGTTGAGTAATGCAATGCAGACCAGCCACTTCCCATTCAAGCAAACGGTGAAAACATTTTAGAATGAGGCATTTGTGAAAAAAATGACATAACTGCAGATGTGAAAAGTGTCAGTTAAACGAGAACTACGAACCTGGTGCCAGGTGCACTGGGAAGACCAATCGAAAGGCACCATCTTGCTCCATCCATCTTGATATCGGCTTGAAGTCTGCTGAAGGTGTGGACTGGAAAATGGGGTAAAAATCCCTTTCGATTTTTTGACGGATACAATTTTTTTAAAATTTGAACTAAAATACGACCCCGTAAAACTGCGTGCTTTAAAATATCACTTTCTGATTTATAATCTAATAAAGACTATGACCAGAACGCTTTATTTCTAGATTATTCCTACACACAGATCCACCTGTGTCAAGTAAGGAAATTGTTTAAAATGACTATCTGCAAATAAAAGCCATTGTAGCAGACAGGACACGATACTCATGAAGTAACTTGATACTCCTTTTCAAGTCTGCCCTCCCCAACTAGCATTTATCTGAGATAACAGGAGTGTCAAGGGCACTGACTGTGGGAGGAGCCAGAGAGCAGTCAGTCACTGTATCAAAACAATCATTGTGATGTACTAAGAGCCACAATGGCAAATCACAGTTCTAAAGTCGCTACAATCGCATTATTACATTTTGTTAAGGAGGACAAATGAGACATCGTCCTGAATGTGTTTATTTTATATGTTCATTTCCCAGTTTTTCCCCGTTTGTACAGTGTGTGTCATTTGCTAATGAGCAGTGACCAATTACAGAGGTTCATAATCCAGAGAAGGCGATTGATTATTCTATCTGCCCCTGATAATTAATCTTTTGAATACAATGGGTCAGACCAAAGGGTGATCATTAAATGTCTCCCCTCTTACCTAGTCATTTCCCTCTTCTTGTTTCTACCTGTCTATTTGCACATACCTGTAGCACAACGTCAAGCCCAGCTGTGAACTCTGATAATATCTGATTTTCATATCTGGAAATTCATTTTTATTGGCCGAGACCTGAGATTCCGATTCTTCATCCTGTCCCAACAAGAAATTTCCATTCCTAAAAATTCCTGTTTTATATGTAAATATTTCCCAGTCCAGATATATAATATCATAAGACATGCTCAGATCTCTACTGAATCAACTGGGTCCAGGGCAAAACCATAACGGTCTCTATAAGGGCCCAGGTGTCCTGCAAATAGAAGTCAGTATTTGGGAATCATTTATTTACACAGACACAAAGCTGAATGGGCAGGTTAAGGTCATTAGAATGGAAAAACTCTTCTTTTTCTTAAAAGTCTATGTATTTACATTGAATTTCCCCTTTAACATTTGAATAGCATTTGAATTAGTAAGCACCACTTTAAAGGAAAAGTTTGGCACAAATACATATGCTTTCAAGAAAAAAGGGAATATGTTCCCATTTTCTGCTATGGTGTTAATCCCTGGGTGGACTCAGTTGCTCAGTAGAGATCTGAGCATGTTTGACCCACCCAACAGCCAATCAGTAGAAATTACTGTTATGAACATTCCAAGGAAGTGGAGCATTCTGGGAAGAAGGACTATGATAGAACCTGAACTGGCAGCTCACTATTAACCACAGCAAAGCATAGCAAAGGGTAAAAAATGAATGGATATTTCATAAAATAGAGGCAATATGTATAATATCTAGGTGTGTATTCTAGATAAATAATTTAAATAGTGTTTTCCACTAAATGTCCCCTTTAATTTTAGAAGATTTTTCATTTTATTTAGCCAATGAATTCCCAGTATTCCCTGCTCGTGGACTTTCCTCCGCCCACTGCCCACATTCCGGGACGGGTCCAGATATTTTATCTAGTTGGGGGTTTCATTGGAAAGTCAGTCTTTGGGTTAATAAATAAAAAAGAGCCGGACGCACACAGTATTAAAACAGATATAGGTTATTTATTATGGTTCACTTTAAATAATTAACAACAAGACTTTCCCTCTGTATTTACAGGACAGGATGGTAAATAGAATTACCAAACCCTCATAGACAATGTCGTATAAAATACAGAGAACAAACCCGGACTAAAGGTTCGTACACACGTGAGATCGTGGGTTCCGACCCGCAACGCACAATGTGTACGAACGTTCCTTTCGGCCAATAATTGGCCCGTGTATGGGCGGATCTCCGAACCGAGCCCATAAATGGGGCGATTATCACCCGAAACGAACGTTCGGACACATCGTGCGTCAGGACCCGCAATCGCACGTGTGTACGAGGCTTAAGATATTTAGTTAATCAGCGGTAGAGCCGTTTATTTACATATTTAAATTGTGCCCCATACACAGGAATAGCCGCACGGCTGATGGGTAAATTCTGTCTAACCCTCCTTCTATGTGACCAGCACTCCGGCATAGCGGTTCAGACCTAGAACCTATCAGGTGTCCTCTCCTTACGGCATGCTGTTCCCTGGCGGCTTTTCTCCGGGGTATAGGGGGCGCCAGCAATCCAGGGGGTAACAGATGTTTTTGTGTCCTAGTGGGAATTGATTGGGATCTGAAGAGCTAAACCCACTTATGCTTCCGTCAGATGATCCTGAACTAGGGCCTGGAAATGGGAAACCAGAGAGAAAGAGAGTGACCAAGAGACAAAGAACCAGAAATAAAATCCACAGAATGACGAACGCTAGGCACGCGCAGTAACGATAAAGCCCCAATAGCATCGGATCCCATGGTGTTGGTGCTGTATCATCGGCGTGTGTAGGGTCTTTCCCTCGGCCCGTGGTAGTCTCCCTATAAGGGATTCGCCAATGGTTGTGGGAAACACACAGTCCCAAACGAATTGGAAAGGCAACAGAAACAGATTGAAAGTACCTGGATTGGTAAGAAAACTGCTTCTGCCAGGCTTGCTCAGTGCTTCACACTATCTTTTATACTGAAAAGTCCAGGACACTAACCTGGCAGATAAACACTGGCACTTGACATTGGGAATTTGCATTAGATACATACGGCCCTGTGAGATTTCCAAAGGCATTAGACACAACTGCTTTCATCTCATTTAATTCCAGGGGAAAAAAAATATGTGTAACCCATAGCAACCTATCAAATAGTTTCTTTTATTTTTATTCATGCGCTAAACAAATGAAAGCAAAATCCTAGATTGTTGCTATGGGTAACTGTGCTAATCTGAATTTCTGCCATTGTTATTACCTATAATTAATGCCATAATCCTGTTTTATTCATCTCGCTCTGCACTTCCCATGCTGCACTGCACCGATTGAACATTCTAATCTCTCATACTCACTTAGGAAGACTCCAGCCTCCCTCTCTTGTTGGGACTCCATCTTGTAACACCTCCAGGAAGGTTCCGAGCTGGTGCAGCCATGGTGAGGGCTAAGCGAGCCTCGACCGGAGGAAGTGGAGGAACAGCCTCCAAGGGACAAAGCGCTGCTGGCGCTGCTCCGAGATCCTACCGACATGGAGCGCAGGGGAGGAGGAGATGCTGGAAATGGCAAAGTGACTGCCGGGGACGAGCGAAGATTGTCATCTGGGGTCCGAGAGAGAAGGAGGAAGAAAGTGAAGCTAATGAGAACCTAGATTTTGGAGAATACACTGAATAATAAAACTGCATGTCTGTGAATACAGGGAGCAACAGTTTAACCCGTATGTAAAGGACGCCATTAAAGTGGTACACACATACAGGAAGATGCAATATCCCGCGCTAATGAGAGAATAAGCGCTAAAATCACGCTAACCTATGTACTAACGCGTTTGCGCAGGCTTTGCACTGCCTGCGCCATGTCGCAATTTTTTTCTTTGTGCAGCGCAAAGCGATGCTATAAATTTTGCGCCTTTTTTGCGGTAGTCTTTAAAATATGCACAAAAGGTCACAACTTACTGCTAGCGTTTTCGCAATGTATTAACGGTCGCAAAGTGGTTAGTACATTGCGGAAACGAGCGCACGTAGGTTGCGATAGCGAGATATATTGCATCTCCCCCAGAGTCTATGGCGATTGGGAGCACGCCACCATTGATGTCTATAAAACAGGATCATCGTGCCCTAAGCAGGATTTGTACGTTCCTTGTGCTGGCATTGCACATACTGTAAGGCTAGTCAGTGTGTCCATGTCCATTGCCCTTTGTTTAACTTAAAACCCCCGTTTACGGTCCCAATTTGTACACTGCACACTACCAAATTTACCACTTTATAACTGATGACATATCCATGTTTATAAGGATATCATTTACAGTATGTTTATTCTCCAATGTATTACCAATATAGAAACAAATAGGTGCATGGGCGATATTAGGGGGTGTCATACTAGTAAACATTGTAGTAAAAGTGCAAACAATGTACATTTTTAAAGGTACTTTTTAGCCTTAGTTGCCCTTTAATAAATGAATAGATTTTACCTTATCCTTTGTAGACAAAACCTTGTTTGGAAAGCACACTCCACACAACACACTCCACACTGCACACTCCACACTCCACACAACACACTCCACACAACACACTCCACCCTGCACACTCCACACAACACACAACACACTCCACACAACACACTCCACACTGCACACAACACACTCCACACAACACACTCCACACAACACACTCCACAGAACACAGAACACACTCCACACAACACAGAACACACTCCACACAACACACTCCACACAACACACTCCACACAACACACTCCACACAACACACCCCACACTGCACACTCCACACAACATACTCCACACAACACACTCCACACAACACACTCCACACAACACACTCCACACAACACACCCCACACTGCACACTCCACACAACACACTCCACACAATACACTGCGCACTCCACACAACACACTCCACACTGCACACTCCACACAACACACTGCACACTCCACACAACACACTCCACACTCCACACAACACACTCCACACAACACATTTTAGTACCTCCACCCCCATTCAGACCTGGAACTGTCCTGCTACTGATGGCTGCGTCACTTGGCTGGATGTCCGTGAAAGGTTTACACCCAATGCCGGAGAACACCCGCTCCTGTCTGCGCAGTTCTACAAAACAACAAGATCAGATATAAAGTTTAAAGGGGAAGTAGGATAAAGCAGTAATATAGCATCGGTCTTGCCAGGAGATAACAAGGCCCCACGCTCCTGTATCTGGTGGTCCACTATCTACCCTTGGCAGGACCAATGCTGTAGGGTGGGACTTTCATGCTATTTAGGGATTTAGAATACAATGCAATACAAGATGCAAAGGTTTGCCTGTGCTGTAATTTGCAGTAACCAATCAGATGTAGCTGCAGTAAAAAGCTAACATTTGATTGGTTGCTGCAAATTCCTATATTTTTATGCTTCTTACTGCATCAGCCTTGCCGGGTAGGACAGTGTGCAGAGTATTAATATTCTAATAGATCTAACAGGACAGTATACCTCTATTCTTAATAGCCTGGTCCCAGAGGATCTTCTGCAGGTCTCCTGTCCAGGCTTCCTTGACCTCTGATGAAAGGGCTTGGAGAGTGTAGGTGTCCTCTAATTTCCTCCTACGGAACCAGATCTCGAAGCAAAGCCCAGTGCCCCCTAAGGTGTGAGTTAATCCGATTTCTGAGGTCTGGAAGGAGGACGAAGAGTTAAATTTCATTCTACATTACACTTTCTATTAAATATTTAGGGCCCTTTGCAGGGGTGTCTCTAGGGTTTTTGCCATCTGAGCCAAACATTTGAATGCTGCCCCTATGTATTACTAGGTGCTATGTTTATTTTCCTTATTTTTTTTTTTCAAAGTGAGCTCTGCCGGCCGCCTCTCTGATATTTAGCATTGGTGCCACTCAGAGCATTTTGCTCATATTGCCTCATTAGAGAGACCCCTAGTTCTTTGTCATCTTTACTGGTAGATGAACAGCCATACTGTATATCATATAGAATACAAAGAGTAACACCAATGATACTTAACCTATGGGCGTTCCACAGTGTTTACAAAAGTGCTTTAGACTTTAAATGCCAACATGTGACTAGGGTTCCATAGGTCCCCCATTACCTTGAAGGACTGTTTGTAGACATACATCTCACCCCCGGATGGAGCTTTCTTGGCTTTGCTGAACAGGATAAGATCCTCGAACAGGAAGACTCTCCTACAACATTTCTTTTTCTTGTAGGTGATGATAAACTCCCCCTGACGTAGCAAGTGGCCCTGCTCCTTCAGGTTGACCTAT
The DNA here is from genome assembly GCA_019447015.1 of Hymenochirus boettgeri. Lineage (NCBI taxonomy): Eukaryota > Metazoa > Chordata > Amphibia > Anura > Pipidae > Hymenochirus > Hymenochirus boettgeri. The sequence continues at coordinate 13,494,314 of CM033476.1, read as the reverse complement.
AGAAATGAAGAACAGAAAATCTGTTAAGAACTTACATGTCCATGTCTAGGTTCCAGACAGACAGTTTCAATAGGAAAGTTTATTGGTTTACTATAGGGTTGAATGTACTATACAGAGATAGAATTCACTATTTAAAGGGCATCTATACCAAAAAATAGGTTATTTTAAATTGACCATAACTGGAAACTATAATTCTTCCCAACCACCACTGGATCATTTTTTTTGACCTGCCCCCTATTTCTTTAGATATCCAATCTAAAACTTCTTATATTTCAGCTGTCAATCAAGTTCCTTCCTCTCAAAAACTATTCTTCTGTGAGTAGTTTTACTGTAGCTGGAATGGTGACAGATATTTGACAGTTGGAATGCTGTATGCAGTGTGCAGGCTTGACAGCTGGTTTGTGGGTAAAAAGTCAGGTCGGATGGAAGTGGGAGTGGTTAAAAGAGGGAGGGGGGATATTGCTCCTAAACAAAATGTGTGCTGGATTGAAGGCATGCAGCAACACACACAAATCAGAGTAAGTGCAACTTACATGTAATCAATTATAGATTAAGATGAGGCAAAGTCTTTTTTCAGTATAGTGTCCCTTTAATATTGTGAGTTTTCTGTATAAATATAGCATCGTTTGAGGCTAAGCACACACAAGCATATATTAGGCTGATCAACCAATATGTGGTGTTTTGGTCCCAACGTGTTTAACTGAAGCTAATGCGTTTTTTTTTTGCTAACTTACAATGACAATGTTCACGTTTCTGCCAAAACTAATCCTCAATCTTCTGGACCAATTTATGTCCCAAATCCCAGCAATCCTACGTCATACATTTACCTATGATGTAATAACCTTAACATTGAACAGAACACTAGGATCTAGTTTACTATCCACTGATTCTCTATGGTGACGGTATGCGTTGGTGTATGGTATTTATTATAACGCTGATTAAAACATTGTATTATCCAGACATAGAATGGTTGGCACTAGGATTAACTCTTTCAGTCCCATATAATTATTACCTACCCTTTACATTCCACATTAATTGAATAATATTTATCTGTGAATTACTGAATGTAGATATAGGAATTCCAATGTGTAAATACGCCATGCTTTTATACCATTGCCTTTACACGGTGTATATTATGAGGGTATAGCTTATTGTTTTCAAAACGGAGCTGCCATACTGCTTTCCTGGGACACAAAAACAGAGCAGGCAATAATTGGAACAGTAGATGGCACAGCTCTGTATGGTACGAGTGGTGAATGCAATAGCACATGTAGACAGTAAAGCAGTATACACCTATTTAAATAAATAATCATAACAATTATAATAAATGCTAATAATAATAATATATTTCATTGTAATTCATGGTGTAGCGTAAATCACTATAGGGCTCCAATCAAATGCTATCTAACTGCAGTAGTAAAAAGCTGACATCTGATTGGTTTCTGCAGATAATTAGCCCAGGAATCCAACCAGCCCCCATGTCTGCAGTGATTTCATTGATAGAAAATCCCATATTCACTGTGATATTTCTCCCTCTAAATGAAAGGAAAATGGACGTGGTCCTGCTGGAGCGTGAAAGATGCTCCATTGGTGACAAGTAACATTAAAGCCAGCGGCAGGTGACGGACCTCCTGACAGCCGTTTATTTTGTGCTGTTGTCTGCGGGGAGATGAGACAAGCTAAGGGCTGTTTGCATTGACATCTTTAGTGCTGTACAGAAATACTGGACCATTTGTAGCTGAACTCTGCACCTCTCAGCCACTTGCCTGTAAAGGCAGCTGAGATGTGCAGTTTATCCACAACTTACCATGGCATGTATAGCCATCCTACCAGATCACATTCAGTACAAGGTTAATTCTGCACTTTGCCCCTCTATGTGCTTTAGATTAATTTCTTCTTCTTCCTTTGTGTTCCGAGCAGTTACCCTTCCTCTCGATCGGCCTCGTTCTCCCTAATGTCCCCCCCCCTCTCGCCACCAATCCTCTCGCCCTTTAATAGCTATAAACGCTTTGGCGCTTCCAATATTGCATCTTCCTCGCTACATTTCACCGTGAATTTAAAACCCTCCTGTCATATTGTCTCCTCCTTCATCGGAATGTGAGGCCCAGAGCGCCGTTAACCCTCCGAGGGAAAGATTTGCACCATTAAAACGGGTCGTGAACATTGAGATTAAAGACTTGCACTGTAATGAGCCAACGGGCAGGGAGATGCCAAACAGTCTGGTATATCGGAGAGACAGAGGATGTTCCATAAAAGGAGGGATAATACACGCTACCTACAGTGTAATATAAGGATATTATATAGTGGATAATGCACCCCCAACTGTAAATTATAAGGATATTATATAGTGGATAATGCACCCCAACTGTAAATTATAAGGATATTATATAGTGGATAATGCACTCCCAACTGTAAATTATAAGGATATTATATAGTGGATAATGCACCCCCAACTGTAAATTATAAGGATATTATATAGTGGATATATGCACCCCAACTGTAATTATAAGGATATTATATAGTGGATAATGCACCCCCAACTGTAAATTAAAGGATATTATATAGTGGATAATGCACCCCCCAACTGTAAATTATAAGGATATTATATAGTGGATAATGCACCCCCAACTGTAAATTATAAGGATATTATATAGTGGATAATGCACCCCCAACTGTAAATTATAAGGATATTATATAGTGGATAATGCACCCCAACTGTAAATTATAAGGATATATATAGTGATAAGCACTCCCAACTGTAAATTATAAGGATATTAATAGTGGATAATGCACCCCCAACTGTAAATTATAAGGATATTATATAGGGATAATGCAACCCCAACTGTAAATTATAAGGATATATATAGTGGATAATGCACCCCCAACTGTAAATTATAAGGATATATATAGTGGATAATGCACCCCAACTGTAAAAATATAGGATATTTTATAGTGGATAATGCATCCCAACGTAAATTATAAGGATATTATATAGTGGATAATGCACCCCCAACTGTAAATTATAAGGATATTATATAGTGGATAATGCACCCCCAACTGTAAATTATAAGGATATTATATAGTGGATAATGCACCCCCAACTGTAAATTATAAGGATATTATTATATAGTGGATAATGCCCCCCACTGTAAATTATAGATATTATATAGTGGATAATGCACCCAACTGTAAATTATAAGGATATTATATAGTGGATAATGCACCCCAACTGTAAATTATAAGGAATTATATAGTGGATAATGCACTCCAACTGAAATTATAAGGATATTATATGTGGATAATGCACTCCCAACTGTAAATTATAAGGATATTATATAGTGGATAATGCACCCCCAACTGTAAATTATAAGGATATTATATAGTGGATAATGCACCCCCAACTGTAAATTATAAGGATATTATATAGTGGATAATGCACCCCCAACTGTAATTATAAGGATATTATATAGTGGATAATGCACCCCAACGTAAATTATAAGAATATTATATAGTGGATATGCACCCCCAACTGTAAATTATAAGGATATTATATAGTGGATATGCACCCCAACTGTAAATTATAAGGATTATATAGTGGATAATCCACCCCAACTGTAAATTATAAGGATATTATATAGTGGATAATGCACCCCACCTGTAAATTATAAGGATATTATATAGTGTGATTATGCAACTCCCAACTGTAAATTATAAGGATATTATATAGTGGATAATGCACCCCCAACTGTAAATTATAAGGATATTATATAGTGGATAATGCACCCCCAACTGTAAATTATAAGGATATTATATATTGGATCATGCACCCCCAACTGTAAATTTAGGATATTATATAGTGGATAATGCACCCCCAACTGTAAATTATAAGGATGATATTATATAGTGGATATGCACCCCCAACTGTAATTATAGGATATTATATAGTGGATAATGCCCCCAACTGTAAATTAAAGATATATTATATAGTGGATATGCACTCCCAACTGTAAATTATAAGGATATATATAAGTGGATAATGCCCCCCAACTGTAAATTATAGGATATTATATAGTGGATAATGCACCCCCACTGTAAATTATAAGGATATTATATAGTGGATAATGCACCCCCACACGTAAATTATAGGATATTATATAGTGGGATAATGCACCCCCACTGTAAATTATAAGGATTTATATAGTGGATAATGCACCCCAACTGTAAATTATAAGGATATTATATAGTGGATAATGCACCCCCAACGGTAAATTAAAGGATATTATTAGTGGATAATGCACCCCCAACTGTAAATTATAAGGATATTATATGTGGATAATCCACCCCAACTGTAAATTATAAGGATATTATTAGTGATATGCACCCCCAACTGTAAATTATAAGGTATTATTAGTGGATAATGCACTCCCAACTGTAAATTATAAGGATATGATATAGTGGATAATGCACCCCCAACTGTAAATTATAAGGATATTATATAGTAGATAATGCACCCCCAACATGTTACCATCGTATACAAAAGTAAAGGGAGCCGATAAAGGACGACAGAAAATTTCCGTCATTCCTGACCGACCGTAGTGACGACTACAGTCATTCTTCGGTACTACGATCAGTCGGGAAAAGCCCATAATGGGTAAATCCCACCCTGGAACTACGAGATTTACCCATTATCGTTCATATGTATGGCCACCTTTACTCAGCCAGAATGGGGACAATAATATCCTTAAATATCTGGTTAGTAATAAATCTGTTAAAGTGCTGAATGTATCCCTATAACTGACATGAATGTCCCTTGAGTACCAGTTCATTAATGCAATGCTGTATGGCAATACTAAATACTAATATAAATACTGACCTGGCATTAACATGCTGATTTTATTTGTGTTTGGTTTTTAAATGGAAGAGGTGACAACCCTACAGTAAGGTGAATTAGGATAACTTACATCACAGAGTAACTTACATCACAGAGTAACTTACATCACAGAGTAACTTACATCACGGGGTAACTTACATCACGGGGTAACTTACATCACGGGGAAACTTACATCACAGAGAAACTTACATCACAGAGTAACTTACATCACGGGGTAACTTACATCACAGGGTATCTTACATCACGGGGTAACTTACATCACGGGGTAACTTACATCACAAGGTATCTTACATCACAGGGTAACTTACATCACAGGGTAGCTTACATCACAGGGTAGCTTACATCACGGGATATCTTACATCACGGGGTAACTTACATCACATGGTATCTTACATCACTGGGTAACTTACATCACGGGGTAACTTACATCACAGGGTAGCTTACATCACTGGGTATCTTACATCACAGGGTAGCTTACATCACGGGGTAACTTACATCACAGGGTATCTTACATCACATGGTATCTTACATTAAATAGGTACACTATAGAGAAATACATTACACAGAGCTGTGCTAAGATCAGGTTCACTTCATTATCCTCCACTTCCTACCCTCCAACATTCCCCTTTAAATAGGTACACTATTGAGAAATACATTACACAGAGCTGTGCTAAGATCAGGTTCACTTTAAACTGGACCTGTTGATATGCTAAGAACTGGAGGAAGGCTAGGAGGAGGACACGGGACAACAGAAGATATAAGTACATGCCGATGCGCTGTTCTCCTTTTTCTGCTGCAGGTAAGTCTGGCCCCTAATCGCTCATCATCTACTCTTCTCGTAACTCCCGCGACACCAGTGAAAGAAAGCTGATGCAACATCTCTAGCTCCCGCCCCCTCTCGGAGGAATATCTTAAATATACTTGGAAACGTTTGGTCTACCCGAGATACTGGGCTACAAAAAATACTAAATGAGGATAGGAAACGCATTAGGAGTCCTCCCGAAACAGGGAACGGCTCGTTATCTCGTTATATAGCCATCTGAAAGTGTCAGTTAAACACAGAATACGAACACTGGTGCCAGTCATGGAAGACCAATCGAAAGGCACCATCTGCTCCATCCTCTTGATATCGGCTTGAAGTCTGCTGAAGGTGTGGACTGAAAATGGGGTAAAATCCTTTCGATTTTTTTGACGGATACAATTTTTTAAAATTGAACTAAAATACGACCCGCGTAAAACTGCGTGCTTAAATATCACTTCCTGATTTATAATCTAATAAAGACTATGACCAGAACGCTTTATTCTAATATATTCCTACACACAGATCCACCTGTGTCAAGTAAGGAAATGTTTTAAAATGACTATCTGCAAATAAAAGCCATTGTACAACAGACACATACTCATGAAGTAACTTGATACTCCTTTTCAAGTCTGCCCTCCCCAACTAGCATTATCTGAGATAACAGGAGTGCAAGGGCACTGACTGTGGGAGGAGGCCAGAGAGCAGTCAGTCACTGATCAAAAACAATCATTGTGATGTACTAAGAGCCACAATGGCAAATCACAGTTCTAAAGTCGCTACAATCCATTATTACATTTTGTTAAGGAGACAATGAGACTCGTCCTGTTGTTTATTTTTATGTTCTTTCCCAGTTTTTCCCCCGTTTGTACAGTGTGTGTCATTTGCTAATGGCAGTGACCAATTCAGAGGTTCATAATCCAGAGAAGGCGATTGATTATTCTATCTGCCCCTGATAATTCTCTTTGAATACAATGGGTCAGACCAAAGGGTGATCATTAAATGTCTCCCCTCTTACCTAGGTCATTTCCCTCTTCTTTTTTCTACCTGTCTATTTGCACTACCTGTAGCACACGTCAACCAAGCTGTGAACTCTGATAATATCTGATTTTCATATCTGGAAATTCATTTTTATTGGCCGAGACCTGAGATTCCGATTCTCATCCTGTCCCAACAAGAAATTCCATTCCTAAAAATTCCTGTTTTATATGTAAATATTTCCCAGTCCAGATATATAATATCATAAGACATGCTCAGATCTCTACTGAATCAACTGGGTCCAGGGCAAAACCATAACGGTCTCTAAAAGGGCCCAGGTGTCCTCTGCAAATAGAAGTCAGTATTTGGGAATCATTATTTACACAGACACAAAGCTGAATGGGCAGGTTAAGGTCATTAAATGGAAAAACTCTTCTTTTTCTTAAAAGTCTATGTATTTACATTAATTTCCCCTTTAACATTTGAATCCATTTGAATTAGTAAGCACCACTTTAAAGGAAAGTTGGCACAAAATACATATTCTTCAAGAAAAAGGGAATATGTTCCCATTTTCTGCTATGGTGTTAATCCCTGGGTGGACTCAGTTGCTCAGTTAGAGATCTGAGCATGTTTGACCCCACCAACAGCCAATCAGTAGAAATTACTGTTATGAACATTCCAAGGAAGTGGAGCATTTGAAAAGAAGGATTATAAACCTGAACTGGCAGCTCACTTAACCACACAACATAGCAAAGGGTAAAAAATGAATGGATATTTCATAAAATAGAGGCAATATGTATAATACCTAGGTGTGTATTCTAGATAAATATTTAAATAGTGTTTTCCACTAAATGTCCCCTTTAATTTTAGAAATTTTTCATTTTATTTAGCCAATGAATTAGTATTCCTGCTCGTGGACTTTCCTCCGCCCACTGCCCACATTCCGGGACGGGTCCAGATATTTATCTAGTTGGGGGTTTCATTGGAAATCAGTCTTTGGGTTAATAAATAAAAAAGAGCCGGACGCACACAGTATTAAAACAGATATAGGTTATTTATTATGGTTCACTTTAAATAATTAACAACAAGACTTTCCCTCTGTATTACAGGACAGGATGGTAAATAGAATTACCAAACCCTCTGACAATGTCGTATAAATACAGAGAACAAACCCGGACTAAAGGTTCTTACACACGTGAATCGTGGGTTCCACCCGCAACGCACAATGTGTACGAACGTTCCTTTCGGCCATAATTGGCCCGTGTATGGAGCGGATCTCCGAACGAGCTCTCGACCGCCATAAATGGGGCGATTATCACCCGAAACGAACGTTCGGACACATCGTGCGTCAGGACCCGCAATCGCACGTGTGTACAGGCTTAAGATATTTAGTTAATCAGCGGTAAAGCCGTTTTTTACATATTTAAATTGTGCCCCATACACAGGAATAGCCGCACGGCGGATGGGTAAATTCTGTTAAACCCTCCTTCTATGTGACCAGCACTCCGGCATAGCGTTCAGACCTAGAACCTATCAGGTGTCCTCTCCTTACGGCATGCTGTTCCCTGGCGGCTTTTCTCCGGGTATGGGGGCGCCAGCAATCCAGGGGGTAACAGATGTTTTTGTGTCCTAGTGGGAATTGATTGGGATCTGAAGAGCTAAACCCACTTATGCTTCCGTCAGATGATCCTGAACTAGGGCCTGGAAATGGAAACCAGAGAGAAAGAGAGTGACCAGAGACAAAGAACCAGAATAAAATCCACAAATGACGAACCTAGGCACGCGCAGTAACGATAAAGCCCCAATAGCATCGGATCCCATGGTGTTGGTGGCTGTATCATCGGCTGTGTGTGGTCTTTCCTCGGCCCTGGTATCTCCCTATAGGGATTCGCCAATGGTTGTGGGAAACACACAGTCCCAAACGAATTGGAAAGGCAAACAGAACAGTTGAAAGTACCTGGATTGGTAAACTGTACGTCTGGATCATAAGAACTGCTTCTGCAGGCTTGCTCATGCTTCACCCTATCTTTTATCCTGAAAAGTCCAGGACACTAACCTGGCATAACACTGGCACTTGACATTGGGAATTTGCATTAGATACATACGGCCCTGTGAGATTCCAAAGGCATTAAACACAACTGCTTTCACTCATTTAATTCCAGGGGAAAAAAAATATGGTAACCCATAGCAACCTATCAAATAGTTTTCTTATTTTTATCATGCGCTAAACAAATGAAGCAATCCTAGATTGTTGCTATGGGTAACTGTGCTAATCTGAATTTCTGCCATTGTTATTACCTATAATTAATGCCATAACCTGTTTTATTATTCATCTCGCTCCTGCACTGCACCGATTGAACATTCTAATCTCTCATACTCACTTAGGAAGACTCCGCCTCCCTCTCTTGTTGGGACTCCATCTTGTAACACCTCCAGGAAGGTTCCGAGCTGGTGCAGCCATGGTGAGGGCTAAGCGACCTCGACCGAGGAATGGAGGAACAGCCTCCAAGGGACAAACGCTGCTGGCGCTGCTCCGAGATCCTACCGACATGGAGCGCAGGGGAGGAGGAGATGCTGGAAATGGCAAAGTGACTGCGGGGACGAGGAAGATTGTCATCTGGGGTCCGAGAGAGAAGGAGGAAGAAAGTGAAGCTAATGAGAACCTAGATTTTGGAGAATACACTGAATAATAAACTCCATTCTGTGAATACAGGGAGCAACAGTTTAACACCTTAGTAAGACCCATTAAAGTGGTACACACATACAGGAAGATGCAATATCCCGCTAATGAGAGAATAAGCGCTAAAATCACGCTAACCTATGTACTAACGTGTTAGCGCATTTTTGCACTGCCTGCGCCATGTCGCAATTTTTTTTCTTTGGCACGCACAGCGATGCTATAAATTTTGCGCCTTTTTGCGGTAGTCTTAAAATACGCCAAAAGGTCACACTTACGCTACGTTTTCGCAATGTATTAACGGTCGCAAAGTGGTTAGTACATTGCGGAAACGAGGCACGTAGGTTGCGATAGCGAGATATATTCATCTCCCCCAGAGTCTATGGCGATTGGGAGCACGCCACCATTGATGTCTAAAAAAAAACAGGATCATCGCCCTAAGCAGGATTTGTACGTTCCTTGTGCTGGCATTGCACATACTGTAAGGCAGTCAGTTGTCCATGTCCATTGCCCTTTGTTTAACTTAAAACCCCGTTTACGGTCCCAATTTGTACACTGCAACACTACCAATTTACCACTTTATAACTGATGACATATCCATTTTATAGAATATTTACAGTATGTTTATTCTCCAATGTATTACCAATATAGAAACAAATAGTGCATGGCGATATTAGGGGGTGTCATACTATAAACATTGTAGTAAAAGTGCAAACAATGTACATTTTAAAGGTACTTTTTAGCCTTAGTTGCCCTTTAATAAATGAAAAGATTTACCTTACCTTTGTAGACAAAACCTTGTTTGGAAAGCACACTCCACCCACACTCCACACTCACTCCACACACACACAACACACTCCACACAACACACTACCCACACACACACTCCACACAACACAACACACTCCACACACACACCACACACACTCCACACACACACTCCACACAACACACCCACCTCACACTCCACACACACACTCCACACAACACCCTCACACACACACTCCACACACACACTCCACACAACACACAACACACAACACACTCCACACAACACACTCCACACAACCACACTCCACACAACACACTCCACACAACACACTCCACACACCCACACACTCCACACAACACCTCACACACACACTCCACACAACACACTCCACACAGCACACTCCACACTGCACACTCCACACTGCACACTCCACACTGCACACTCCACAGCACACTCCACACAACACACTCCACACAACACACTCCACACACACACTCCACACAACAAACTCCACACACCTACACAATACACTGCACACTCTACACATACACTGCACACTCTACACAATCACTGCCACCCACACATCCCCACACTCCACACAACACACTCCACCAACACACCCCACACTGCACACTCCACACACACACCCCACAACTCCACAACACACACTCCACAATGCACACTCCACACTCCACATAGCACACTCCACATAGCACACTCCACACCACACTCCACACAACACACTCCACACAACACACCCACACGGCACACTCCACACAACACACTCCCACAAAACACTGCACACTCCACACAACACACTCCACACAACACAACCCCCACACGCACACTCCCCACACAACACGCACACTCACACACACACTCCACACTCCACACACACACTCCACACAACACACTCCACACAAACACTGCACACTCCACACAACACACTCCACACAACACACCCTCACACTGCACACTCCACACAACATACTCCACAACACACTCCACACAACACACTCCACACTCCACACAACACACCCCACACTGCACACTCCACACAACACACTGCACACTCCACACACATCCCCAACCACACATGCACACTCCACACAACCACTCACATCCACACAACACACTCCACACTCCCACACAACACACTCCACACAACACATTTTAGTACCTCCACCCCCTTCAGACCTGGAACTGTCCTGCTACTGATGGCTGCGTCACTTGGCTGGATGTCCGAAAGGTTTACACCCAATGCCGGAGAACACCCGCTCCTGCTGCGCAGTTCTACAAAACAAAAGATCAGATATAAAGTTTAAGGGAAGTAGGATAAAGCAGTAATATAGCTCGGTCTTGCCAGGAGATAACAAGGCCCCACGCTCCTGTATCTGGTGGTCCACTATCTACCCTTGGCAGGACCAATGCTGTAGGGTGGGACTTTCATGCTATTTAGGGATTTAGAATACAATGCAATACAAGATGCAAAGGTTTGCCTGTGCTGTATTTGCAGTAACCAATCAGATGTAGCTGCAGTAAAAAGCTAACATTTGATTGTTGCTGCAAATTCCTATATTTTATCTTCTTACTGCATCACCTTGCCGTAGGAAGTGTGCAGAGTATTAATATCTAATAGATCTAAACAGGACAGTATACCCCTATTCTTAATAGCCTGGTCCCAGAGGATCTTCTGCAGGTCTCTGTCCAGGCTTCCTTGACCTCTGATAGGGCTTGGAGAGTGTAGGTGTCTCTAATTTCCTCCTACGGAACCAGATCTCGAAGCAAAGCCCAGTGCCCCCCCTAGGTGTGAGTTAATCACGATTTCTGAGGTCTGGAAGGAGGACGAAGAGTTAAATTTCATTCTACATTACACTTTCTATTAAATATTTAGGGCCCTTTGCAGTGGTTGTCTCTAGGGTTTTTGCCATCTGAGCCAAACATTTGAATGCTGATATTACTAGGTGCTATGTTTATTTTCCTTATTTTTTTTTTTCAAAGTGAGCTCGCCGGCCGCCTCTCTGATATTTAGCATTGGTGCCACTCGAGCATTTTGCTCATATTGCCTCATTAGAGAGACCCCTTTCTTTGTCATCTTATACGGTAGATGAACAGCCATACTGTATATCATATAGAATACAAAGAGTAACACCAATGATACTTAACCTATGGGCGTCCACAGTGTTTACAAAATGCTTTAGACTTTAAATGCCAACATGTGACTAGGGTTCCATAGGTCCCCCATTACCTTGGACTGTTTGTAGACATACATCTCACCCCCGGATGGACTTTCTTGGCTTTGCTGAACAGGATAAGATCCTCGAACAGGAAGACTCTCCTACAACATTTCTTTTTCTTGTAGGTGATGAACTCAACTCCCCTGACGTAGCAAGTGGCCCTGCTCCTTCAGGTTGACCTATAGAAATGAAGAACAGAAAATCTGTTAAGAACTTACATGTCCATGTCTAGGTTCCAGCAGACAGCTTTCAATAGGAAAGTTTATTGGTTTACTATAGGTTGAATGTACTATACAGAGATAGAATTCACTATTTAAAGGGCATCTATACCAAAAATAGGTTTTTTAAATTGACCATAACTGGAAACTATAATTCTTCCAACCACCCACTGGATCATTTTTTTTGACCTGCCCCCTATTTCTTTAGATATCCAATCTAAAACTTCTTATTTTCAGCTGTCAATCAAGTTCCTTCCTCTCAAAAACTATTCTTCTGAGAGAGTTTCTGTAGCTGATGGTGACAGATTTTGGACATTTGGAATGCTGTATGCGTGTGCAGGCTTGACGCTGGTTTGTGTATAAAGTCAGGTCGGATGGAAGTGGGAGTGGTTAAAAGAGGGAGGGGGGATATTGCTCCTAACAAAATGTGTGCTGTATTGAAGGCATCAGCAACCACACAAATCAGAGTAAGTGCAACTTACAGTAATCAATTATAATTAAGATGAGGCAAAGTCTTTTTTCAGTATAGTGTCCCTTTATATTGTGAGTTTTCTGTATAAATATAGCATGTTTGAGGATAGCACACACAAGCTATATTAGGCTGATCAACCAATATGGGTGTTTGGCCCACGTTTTAACTGAAGCTAATGCGTTTTTTTTTTGCTAACTTACAATACAATGTTCCAGTTTCTCGCAAAACAATCCTCAATCTTCTGGACCAATTTATGTCCCAAATCCCAGCAACCTACGTCATACATTTACCTATGATGTAATAACCTTAACATTGAACAGAACACCTAGGATCTAGTTTACTATCCACTGATTCTCTATGGTGACGGTATGCGTTGGTGTATGGTATTTATTATAACGCTGATTAAAACATTGTATTATCCAGACTAGAATGGTTGGCACTAGATTAACTCTTCAGTCCCATATAATTATTACCTACCCTTTACATTCCACATTAATTGAATATTTATCTGTGAATTACTGAATGTAGAATAGGAATTCCAATGTGTAAATACGCCATGCTTTTATACCATTGCCTTTACACGGTTTATATTATGGGTATACTTATTGTTTTCAAAACGGAGCTGCCATACTGCTTTCCTGGGACACAAAAACAGAGCAGGCAATAATTGGAACAGTAGATGGCACAGCTCTGTATGGTACGAGTGGTGAATGCAATAGCACATGTAGACAGTAAAGCAGTATACACCTATTTAAATAAATAATCATAACAATTATAATAAATGCTAATAATAATAATAATATATTTCATTGTAATTCATGGTGTAGCGTAAATCACTATAGGGCTCCAATCAAATGCTATCTAACCTGCAGTAGTAAAAAGCTGACATTGATTGGTTTCTGCAGATAATTAGCCCAGGAATCCAACCAGCCCCATGTCTGCAGTGATTTCATTGATAGAAAATCCCATATTCACTGTGATATTTCTCCTCTCTAAATGAAAGGAAAATGGACGTGGTCCTGCTGGAGCGTGAAAGATGCTCCATTGGTGACAGTACATTAAAGCCAGCGCAGGTGACGGACCTCCTGACAGCCGTTTATTTTGTGCTGTTGTCTGCGGGGAGATGAGACAAGCTAAGGGCTGTTTGCATTGACATCTTTAGTGCTGTACAGAAATACTGGACCATTTGTAGCTGACCTCTGCACCTCTCACCACTTGCCTGTAAAGGCAGCTGAGATGTGCAGTTTATCCACAACTTACCATGGCATATAGCCATCCTACCAGATCACATTCAGTACAAGGTTAATTCGGCACTTTGCCCCCTATGTGCTTATAGATTAATTTCTTCTCTCTTCCTTGTGTTCCGAGAGCAAGTATACCAAGACGTTTCGTCTCGTATCGGCTACCTGTTCTCCCTGAATGTCCACCCCCCCCTCCGCACCATCCTCTCGCCTTTAAGCATATAAACGCTTTGGGCGCTTCCAATATTGCATCTTCCTCGCTACATTTCACCGTGAATTTTAAACCCCCTGTCATATGTCTCCCCTTCACGGAATGTGAGGCCCAGAGCGCCGTTAACCCTCCGAGGAAGATTGACCATTAAACGGGTCGTGAACATGAGATTAAAGACTGCACTGTAATGAGCTCACGGGCAGGGAGATGCAAACAGTCTGGTATATCGGAGAGACAAGGATGTTCCTATAGGAGGGATAATACACGCTACCTACAGTGTAATATAGGATTTATATAGTGGATAATGCACCCCAACTGTAATTATAAGGATATTATATAGGGGATAATGCACCCCCAACTGTAATTATAAGGATATTATTAGTAGATAATGCACCCCCAACTGTATATTATAAGGATATTATATAGTAGATAATGCACCCCCAACTGTAAATTATAAGGATATTATATATGGATAATGCACTCCCAACTGTAAATTATAAGGATATTATATAGTGATAATGCACCCCCAACTGTAAATTAATAGGATATTATATAGTGATAATGCACCCCACTGTAAATTATAAGGATATTATATAGTGGATAATGCACCCCCCAACTGTAAATTAAAGGATATTATATAGTGGATAATGCACCCCAACTGTAAATTATAAGGATATTATATAGTAGATAATGCACCCCCAACTGTAAATTATAAGGATATTATATAGTGGATAATGCACCCCCAACTGTAAATTATAAGGATATTATATAGTAGATAATGCACCCCCAACACGTTACCATCGTATACAAAAGTAAAGGGAGCCGATAAAGGACGACAGAAAATTTCCGTCATTCCCGACCGCCTAGTGGCGACTACAGTCATTCTTCGTGTACTACGATCAGTCGGGAAAAGCCCATAATGGGTAAATCCCACCCTGGACTACGAGATTACCCATTATCGTTCATATGTATGGCCACCTTTACTCAGCCAGAATGGGGACAATAATCTCCTTAAATATCTGGTTAGTATAAATCTGTTAAAGTGCTGAATGTATCCTATACTGACATGTGTCCCTTGAGTACCAGTTCATTAATGCAATGCTGTATGGCAATACTAAATACTAATATAAAACTGACCTGGCATTAACATGCTGATTTATTTTGTGTTTGGTTTTAAATGGAAGAGGTGACAACTACAGTAAGGTGAATTAGGATAACTTACATCACAGAGTAACTACATCAACGGGGTAACTTACATCACGGGGTAACTTACATCACGGGTAACTTCAATCACGGTAAACTTACATCACAGAGTAACTTACATCACGGGTACTTACATCACGGGGTAATCTTACATCACGGGGTAACTTACATCACAGATTATCTTACATCACAGAGTAACTTACCATCCCGGGGTAACTTACATCACGGGGTAACTTACATCACGGGTAACGTACATCACAGGGTACTTACATAGGGGTAACTTACATCAGGGGTAACTTACACACAGAGTAACTTACTCACACGGGTAACTTCCCGTGGTAACTTACATCCGGGTAAGATACATCACATAGTGGACTTACCTCACAGAGTAACTTACATCACGGGTTAACTTACTTACATCACGGGGTACTTACATCACTGTACGTACATCACGGTAACTTACATCACGGGGTAACTTCATCACGGGTACTTACATCACGAGTACTTAATCACGGGTAACTTACATCACGGGGTACTTATCACGGGTAACTTACATCACAGGTAACTTACATCACAGGTAACTTCATCGGGTAACTTACATCACGGGGTAACTTACATCACGGGGTACTACATCACGGGGTATACTTACATCACGGGTACTACATCGGTAACTTACATCACGGGGTAACTTACATCACGGGATACTTACATCACGGGGTACTTACATCACATGGTAACTTACATCACAGGTAACGTACATCACGGGGTAACTTACATCACGGGAAACTTACATCACAGGTAACTTACATCACAGAGTAACCTTACATCACGGGGTAACTTACATCACGGGGTAACTTCCATCAGGGTACTTACATCACGGGTAACTTACATCACAGAGTAACTTACTCATCAGCAGAGTAACTTACTCATCACGGGGTAACTTACTCACGGGTAACTTACATCACGGGGTAACTTACATCACGGGGTAACTTACATCACAGGGTAACTTACATCACAGGTACTTACATCACAGGAAACTTACATCGCACGGTAACTTCCTCACATGAGACTTCATCACGGGGTACCTTACATCACGGGGTATTACTCACAGAGAAACTTACATCACACGGGGTAACTTACATATCACTCGGGTAACTTACATCACGGACGGGGTAACTTACATCACGGGGTATCTTACAAGCAATACGGGTAAACTTACATCAGGGGTAACTTACATCATCGGGGGTATCTTACTCACGGGGTAACTTACATCACGGGGTAACTTACTCAGGGTACTTATATTTCTTTAAATAACCAACATAACGGGGTATCTTAACACGGGTAACTTACATAACGTGGTAACTTACATCACGGGGTAACTTACATCAACGGAAACTTACATCAGCGTGGTAACTTACAACACACAGGGTATCTTACATCACAGGGTAACTTACATCACAGGGTATCTTACATCACAGGGTAACTTATATCACGGGGTATCTTACATCATGGGGTAACTTACTGTCATCACAGGGTAACTAACATCACTGGGCAACTTACATAACAGGATAACTTACATCACAGGGCATCTTACATCATGGGGTATCTTACATCATGGGGTAACTTACATCGCGGGGTAACTTACATCACGGGGTAACTTACATCACGGGGGAACTTACATCACGGGGTAACTTACATCACGGGGTATCTTACATCACAGGGTAACTAGCATCACAGGGTAACTTACATCACGGGGTAACTTACATCACGGAGTATCTTACATCACGGGGTAACTTACATCACAGGGTAACTTACATCACGGGGTATCTTACATCACAGGGTAACTTACATCACAGGGTAACTTACATCACAGGGTAACGTACATCACAGGGTAACTAACATTATGGGTAACTAACTTCATGGGGTAACTAACATCACAGGGTTACTAACATTATAGGTAACAAACTTCATGGGGTATCTTACATCACGGGTATCTTACATCACGGGGTATCTTACATCACGGGGTATCTTACATCACGGGGTAACTTACATCACAGGGTATCTTACATCACGGGGTAACTTACATCTCAGGGTATCTTACATCACAGGGTAACTTACATCACAAGGTATCTTACATCACAGGGTAACTTACATCACAGGGTAGCTTACATCACAGGGTAGCTTACATCACGGGGTATCTTACATCACGGGGTATCTTACATCACGGGGTAACTTACATCACAGGGTAACTTACATCACAGGGTAACTTACATCACGGGGTAACTTACATCACAGGGTAGCTTACATCACTGGGTATCTTACATCACGGGGTAACTTACATCACAGGGTAACTTACATCACATGGTATCTTACATCACTGGGTAACTTACATCACGGGGTAACTTACATCACAGGGTAGCTTACATCACTGGGTATCTTACATCACGGGGTAACTTACATCATGGGGTAACTTACATCACAGGGTATCTTACATCACATGGTATCTTACATCACGGGGTAACTTACATCATGGGGTAACTTACATCATGGGGTATCTTACATCATGGGGTATCTTACATCACGGGTTATCTTACATCACGGGGTAACTTACATCATGGGGTATCTTACATCACGGGGTATCTTACATCTTACATCACAGGGTAACTTACATCACGGGGTAACTTACATCACAGTCCTGAATATCGTCCATGGCCAGGAGGTCATTGCCATGGCGTAGCTGAAAACGCACAACTTCCTGGGCGGCCTGTAGCTCTGCTTCCCTTGTACTCTGACCCTTCAGCTCCCATTCCATGTCCTGCAGGAGAAGGCTGTATTTGCTGATGCGCTGAACAGGTTTTAACAGGTAGGAAGACAGGTCCATCTTGTCATTTAATTCCTGCTGCTTCCTCTGCAAAGGTAAACCCAGTTGTACAACACAGATAATAATAAACAGCCCTGCTCTCTGGAGACAGAATTACTATTCTGTCTCCAGAGACTATATTTACCCTAATATAACATGGGGCAGCATTTCCCTTAAAATAGGCAGTATTGAGATATTCATTTCAAAGAACTGTACTAAGATCAGGTTCACTTCATTATCCTCCACTTCCTACCCTCCAACATTCCCCTTTAAATAGGTACACTTTTGAGAAATACATTACACAGAGCTGTGCTAAGATCAGGTTCACTTCATTATCCTCCACTTCCTACCCTCCAACATTCCCCTTTGAATAGGTACACTATAGAGAAATACATTACACAGAGCTGTGATAAGATCAGGTTCACTTCATTATCCCCCCACTTCCTACCCTCCAACATTCCCCTTTAAATAGGTACACTATAGAGAAATACATTACACAGATCTGTGCTAAGATCAGGTTCACTTCATTATCCCCCACTTCCTACCCTCCAACATTCCCCTTTAAATAGGTACACTATTGAGAAATACATTACACAGAGCTGTGCTAAGATCAGGTTCACTTCATTATCCTCCACTTCCTACCCTCCAACATTCCCCTTTAAATAGGTACACTATAGAGAAATACATTACACAGAGCTGTGCTAAGATCAGGTTCACTTCATTATCCTCCACGTCCTACCCTCCAACATTCCCCTTTAAATAGGTACACTATTGAGAAATACATTACACAGAGCTGTGCTAAGATCAGGTTCACTTCATTATCCTCCACTTCCTACCCTCCAACATTCCCCTTTAAATAGGTACACTATTGAGAAATACATTACACAGAGCTGTGCTAAGATCAGGTTCACTTCATTATCCTCCACTTCCTTCCCTCCAAAATCTACCCAAATCTGTACCTGGGATAGTAACCTGTGTTTGAATAACTAAATAACAAAGTCACCATCTTGTACCTTGAAAAATACTGTCCCGTGTTCCTGTAACAGTCGATCTGACTTGGGCTTGTTCTTGCTGTAAAAGGCGTACAGTCCAAACTGGTCCTTCTGTAATAGGATTACAAAGACATTTAAGGATTTTTCCCAAGACAACTCCCCCACCCCCGGGATAGACACTAGGACATCACTGGGATGTTGTTAAAGTCCAAGCGAATTCCAGACTATTGTTTATATCAGATCCTGGTTTTGGAAGCTGACATAGACATAGTGATGTACTAAGGGCTGCTTTGGTACATAGCATTAAACTCTAGTAAACCGCATTAAACTATAGATCTACTTGGATTAGGTAATTGTCAGTGCCGCCATATTGCTTCCAATTACACCTTCGAGCCCTTTAAACATTTCTGCGTGCGGACTTACTTTCTGGCCACAAGTCATGATTGGCTCAAATCATTTAGACTCTGATTCAATAAAAGTTCTTATCGTTTAAAATGGTGCTCATTTTGCCCCAACCAATCAGATCTTATCTGAAAGCTAACATCTGATTGGTTGAGGCAGAATGAGTACCATTTTAAACGATAAGGACTTTCAATGTAGTTTGGAGGATTGACTTGCCCTTTAAGGTAAATGTTGTCCTATCAGTGATGAAAGGTTAACGCACAATGACCTATGTAAATGATGCTGTTTTTTTTTTAAATTAAAACCCAAACCATCAGTGACTCCACACGTGAAAACTAGAACAGGCCCATATATCGTAATCAGAGATACCCACATGTTTGAGGAAGCATTGGCCCACTTGGCTGGGCTCTCGCCTGCAGCTAGTCAGTTCCTGGAGGAAGACGTGACTGTGGAACTCATAAAGTTTCTCCAAATTCCCGAAGATTGCGGCGTGCTGACCTCGCAGGGCTGATGGGACATCGGATCGGTCCATTTCACACAGGTAATGAGACAAGACGTAGCCCAGGGAATAGACGTAATCTCTCTCAGTGCTTAATAGCTCCTCCATAACCCTGTGCATCTTACTGGGGAGCAATACAAAGACAGATGGGTTATAATATAACTATGGGCTGGGGAACCATTCAACATTCGATTGTCAAATCAAATCAATTGTAATGATGGGCATAGCACTGCATAAGGTTATAGCCCCAAGCTTTAGGTATTTGATCTGCCAGAAAGATTTAAAGAGCACTATACTGAAACAATAACTTTGCCTCATCTTAATCTATAAATAAATACACACAAGTAGCCGTTACTGTGAGGTGTGTGTGTTGCTGCAAGTACTTGTTTTGTTTTGCTCAGCCTAAGAATCCCTCCCCCCACTCTTAACCAACTCCCCCTTCCATCTGACATGACCTTTTGTGAAGTCAAGCATGCTCAGTGATAACTATGAGTCAGCACTAGAAAGGGTCATTTCCCATCATGCCGTTCTCACATACCAACTGTTGCCATTCTAGTTATAGCAAAAAAGCACACAACACTTGATTGACAACTGAAATGTAAGATGGTGCAGATTGGATTTCTAAACAAATAGGAACCAGATCAACAAGAAAACGGTACAATGATAGTTGCAAAGAATAATAGTTTATGGTAATGGCCAATTTAAAATACAATTTTTGCTGCCTTTAAAGGGTAAGTATACTGAAAAAATGACTTTACCTCATCTTAATCTATAATTAAATACAGTGTACACACCCTTTCAGGTTTATATAAAAATTAAATGTTCATGGTAAAACTTGAAGATTTATTCCTCAACGAGTCAGTGATTAAAGGGTATGTCCACCCCCCAAAAAAACCTTTTTTATATTTGGCTGGCAGCCCCCCAAAACCTCGACCTTGCAAGGTTTATAAAATCGAAATATGCTTCTAACAGTACTAACCCAGCCTGCTCTCTCCCCGCGCGCTTCTGCTCTCTTCCGAGAGAGGGGGCGGACCGGCAGGGTCTCCTGTGATTGGCTGAGAAATCTCTCCTAGCCACAGGAGACCCGGCTGCTTTTAAACCTCCCATGGTCAAGGTTTTGGGAGGTTGCCAACCAAATATAAAAAGGTTTTTTGGGGGGGTCATTGTCTGAAAAATGGAGATGGAAATGTTTAAATTTTCTCAATAAAGTTCTGTATTTTTCATTCCAATACATATGTATAGATATAAATATATACCCTCTGGTTCCAGTTGATGAAATGTTCAAGGAATTTCGCACTCACAGACTAGTATTGCAGAATAGAAGTGATTTATTACACAGACAATGTTTTGACTGTAATAAATCAATTACTACAAGTTCTGTGACTACAGATTTCTTTTAACATTGATCATATCTGTCCATCTTATCTGCCTGTCTATCCTTCTGTCTGTCTAAGGGCAACAGGATAGACAATGAAAATCCGATATATATTTTTTTCTTACGCAAAATTGGCATTCATAGCCCAGTCACTCTTTCGTGATAAGTCGTTCATGGCTCCTCTTGCCCAAGGCATACGTGGGTTCATTGGCTCCATTGCCAGCAAGGGAGAGAGAGCAGAGGAACTTTCAGTAGAGTATTGTGAGCCCGTGTTTCCTGTAGAGAAGCTGGCGTGCCTGGATAGATTGCAGCGCCTTCCTGAATGCATAACGGATTTGCTATTTTCTCCTCTGGGAAGTGTACACGAGTCTTCACTATGAGATCTTCCAAGAGCCGACCACCCTAAATGTTCTGACTTGGAGGAAGATGGTGACTGAACTGGGGTAGGACAAGAGAGGTTTGGGCTTGGACAATGAAGGATCTCAAGAGCTTCATTGTTAGAGTTTTGAACCATAAGCTCTGTATGCTCAGGGTCTGCTTCACTGTTGCTTTTTGAGTCTTCAGTAGTTGAACATCCCTTGGATATTACTGGTTCCCTTACCTGCCTTCTATTCCGGCTGCTTCTAGTTGCCCTCAAAAAGAGCCCTACTGAGCCAGCATGAAGGCCAAAGCTGCAACAATTTATGACAGTTGTCTCTGCTGCCCTCATGCTTCCTCTTGTCCTAAATTCCTCTTCATCCTTTTGATGCCTTGGGGAAACATCATTAGAAAAACCGACAGAAATATCCTCAGTTTGTTTTTTGGTGGTAAAGGCCACAGATGCATCTTTGTGCCAGCCGGACTCTTCCTTACATTTCTCCAAAGCCTCCTCAAGAAGTTGCCTGGTCTCCTGGCATTTGAGCCATGTCTCGTTCCAAACAGTCAGTCCTCTGCTGCTGCTGAGGGAATAGGATTCTTCTTTCATCTCCTGGAACTTGCCTGCCGAGAGTTCCTCATTCAGCCTTTGCAAGTAATTTTCCAGGCACTGACGGGTCTCTGGGAGACACAACTTTTGCTCTGTCTTCTTCAGCTGCCCCAAGTAACGGCTGCAGCTCACAGTCAGTTGGGAGACCTGGTAGGTAAGAATATGATACATTTTAATAGAACCTCCTTGACATCAAGTCCACATTTCCAGTGGTCTTGGAAGGAAATGAACCATTCATGCATTATTTAGGTTCAATAGTACTTGGTACATTACCAGTCTTTAGATTACAAGTCTATGTAATAGAAATAATAATAGAAATAATAATATGTATGTGTTTCCCTAGAAGAAGTAAACGTAATGTGTTAAAGGGCGTGTTCAACCTTCGAACAAAAAACTGGTGACTTGTCAGTTATCTGCCCGCCACCCCAACTGCTATTTTTACTATTTTATTACATGGATTTGTAACCAGATATTTAATGGTAAATTCTGTTCCTTTCTGGTAAAGGTATCTGTCTCCTCCCTCTGCTCAATGAGCTTTTTATAACCTTGAGCATGTGCAGAGGAGGCAGTATGTGAAACAGAAGTCAATCATTGGTTGTGCTGTCAGTTGTCACAGCCTTGATTGACTGCATGGAGGGAGGGGCCAGCTTACTCTGCCAGAATGAGGACAATAATAATCCTTAAATGTCTGGATAGTAATGCAGGTAATAATGTGCAAAATATATCAGTTGGGGTTGTAGGCAGATAACTGACAATTGACCATTTTTTTTTTTAAGGGTGAACATTCCCTCTAACCCTAGTTTATATGAAGTTAGCATACATTAAACCAGGGATAAGCAACCAGTATCTTTTCAACCAGCATTCCCCATACAAGCACAGAGCCACCAGGGAATGCTGGGAGTTGTAGCAACTGTCGGCAGACAAATCCCACTCTATCTGCCATCCTATTATGTCCACAGGGCGAGACAAACCTGGTCACAGAACCTGTAGAGATTTAGAAGTTTCTCCAGTTCTTCTTTCTGCCTCTCGACGCACATGTAAAAGCTGGTGAGTCTGGTCTGGAATCCACTCCTCACTGCCTTAAAGGATTCCATCTCCGAGAAATGACACCGGTTAAATTTATTAGCGTCATCCAGAAGCACAAGTCCGTGGTTATAATGTACCTGCAGTAGGACATCAACAGGGATATTAGACAGTTGTCTGAGGCCATAATGTCAGGTTTACAGGGCCACAAAATGGGAAGAAGACAGACATGGGTGTGAATTGGACTGCAGGCATGGGGAGCTGTAAGATGCAACGTTAAATGGACCAACGTTACATTTCTGTATGTGAGAGAAGATTTGTCCATGTTACTGACCGTTGCTTGGAGGAAGAAGTCTTTAAACCTCTTATAATGCCTCTCAAGGATCTCCAGAGACCACTCCGTACTGTCCATCTCATGCAGTTGATTCTCCCCATCTCCGTCCATCCAGGAAATGAGCTAAGACGGAGAGAGACTTTGTTACAGGTTCATTGGAGCATTTGGGAGAATTTCAACCACAATTAAGACACTTTGCCAGTGTTGGGGAAATTACAGGGAGATATAATAAAGGTTCTTATCATTAAAAATGGTGCTGATTTTTCCCCAACCAATCAGATGTTAGGTAAATAGGATCTGATTGGTTGGGGCAAAATTAGAACCATTTTTAATGATAAGAACCTTTATAACATCTCCCTGTTAGGCTGGGTACACACTATAGGACTTTTTATCCCGACCGAGCGTTCGCTGCGAGCGAGTGATTGGCTGGGACAAATGACCATCAGTTCGGACATGTTGGTAAATCACGGCTGATTGCACGGTTCCCTATGGCTTGTACGGTCGGTCTTGATTTACCAACCGATTGAGCTTGGTCGTGGCTGGCTGCCTCATACCAGCAGATATTTTCGGCCAACCGACCAATAGAAAACATCTGCTGGTGTGTACCCATCCTTAGTGTCAGATCTATTTTATCCAAAATCGGCTATTGATTACCACGTAGAAGGGTTTCGATGGAAAAATTAACGGGGATTTAAAAAAACTTCTTAATTGTTAAAAATGGTGCAAATATTGCCCCAAGCAATCAGATGTTATGATCGCATGCGATTCTGTGTGCGATTGCGTTTGCGTTGCAGTGTGGCCGTGCCCTAAGGCTGATTGTGTGCACGATACTTGTGCGTTTTGCGTTTGCACGCATGTTTTAGCCGTTTTGCATTTTGGAAATCGCAGGAATTTTCGCTTTCCCGCGATTTCCATTTTAGCAAACATCACGGGCGCAATCGCGAGCGCAAAACGCGCTAGTGTGGCCTCACCCTAAGTCTTTAGAAATCTGCTTTTAGTTGTTTAGAAGATACAAATAGTAACATAGTAGACTACACACGGTGGGGGAGACACAATAAATTTCCCTTGTAACCGCGATGTAGTAACCACTGTAGCCACTGTTATTGCATCGTGTGAATGCGAGAGGTAAGTTGCGGCTTTAATTTTGGTGCAAAAAACACGTGCAATGATCATCTCTAAATTTATTGCATCGCTTGCACTGAGCTATTTCCAAAAGTCTTTTGAAAGGGTCCAAGCGATGCAAAATGAGTAAAAAAACCACTAATCCTATATTACATCAGTTAGCACGGGCTTTGCACTGGTTTTTCCCCTTAGCACGGGATATCTCCCTGAGTGTTTGCTATGCATTTCTTTATCTTCATTGTATTACATTTTCTGCTTTACCTCTCCTTTATCTGCTATTGTTCCCTTGTTCTAAATGGAGTCCTGTACATTCTTAGCTCCTTTTTTAAACAGCCACTGCCCTCACCTGGTTAAACTGATTCTCCAGCTCTCGAATTTTCAGCAGAGACTCCAGAAGCTCCAGTCTTCTGTTGGATTTGGTTACCAGTGCATGAACTTGTTCCTCCAGCTGATTGTACATTTGTATTGCTGCCTCCACTGCACTCCTGGGGAGACAATCAAAGACATGGGTAATTATGGAGTATTAGTGACTTGTTATCTGGGTGTATTCACTGAACTACATAAGATACTTTGAGATCCATCCTTATGGAATTCATGACGATCTTGCAAAAAGGAAAGACACAGATAGACATGGGAACCTAAAACTACAAAGAAACTTCTATGAATGCTTATGGAAAATCCATGGTGTTGGGCTCCACCTACAGTCAGTGCCAGTGACACTCCATCTATCTCTGTTAAAGGCAAGCATATGTTAAATAATGAAGGGGCAGACTGGGGGAGGAGCCACAGAGCTGCCAATTACTGTACAAGTAATTAATAAATGTAATTAGCAGCAAACTGTGCTGCATTTAAAGGGCAACTAAAGCCACAGAACAACACTTAACCAGAAGGCAGAACACCTTCATATAAAACCAGTAATCTGTGTCTTACCTCTCATTTTGATACGGGCGCTGGGAAATTTACCTAAATAACATATGATTTGTGCTTTACTTCTCAGCATTCTAATATCACACAGTTTGGTCAACGACCATTATATGTTCTGCACATGCTCAGTCCTTAGCTATGGCACAAACTTGTTACAGTTGGTCACACCCATTAATAATCTCTAGCCAATCCTTTTACAAGACAGATAAAACAAGGAAGGATGTGACTGAGGTCAGGGGGTGTGGTCTTACACTGCACATACACACAGTTACTTCATCCAGTTCTTAACAGGCTTACATTTACTTTAATACAATTTACTGAAGTGGGATTTTATAGCTTATTGGTGTTTTTAGGGGGTTGTTTTCAGATTCTGGAGTATACAAAATTGGGTTTAGTTCTCCTTTAAACTTCATTCTAAATCAGCCTTGGTACAGGGCTTAATCCTCTGATTTTCATTGATCAGGCAACTAAAGGTGCTAATGTTCAAAAAGGGTCATCAGTGAATGCTGATACATTGCCCCAAATAACAAGCAGGTCACAACTGTTCCCGTGAAATCCTGGCACATGCAAGTAACAGTTCATTAAATGTAATGCTGTATGGCTACACTAAAATCCATACAGCCTGCATCATGCTTCTAATGGAAATTCTGTCCAGCCTTTCAGCGTAATGATCTTGATCTTACATGTGTTCTGTTTTAGAGTTAGGCCCCACTAGCACCATTTGGATAATGTTTTGCAATCCGATTACACTAGTGATTGCGCTGACCCATGTTAACCCATGGCAGTGGTCCCACTACATGCATTGCATTCCGAGAGTGCGCGCGATCACCATTTTTTGTGCGTATCACATGCGCTCTGATAGGGCTCTATTTCAGGAGAGCAGTGTGCACATGTGAAAGCGGCATTGCGATTGTGCGTTCTTCCGTGCCTCCTAGTGGGGCCTCAGCCTTGAAGGAGAACTAAAGTGCATATACACTTTTTTTCAAAAACAGTTAAAATGAAAAGTACCTGGGGTAGGGAGGTAGGATTGGTACTTTCTACCTCCCAATATTGTTTTTGTGAGAAGCGGCAGTAGAAAGAAAACGGCTTCTGCCAGGCTTCCTGAATGCTTCAGCCCTATCTTTAATACAGGAAGTACCAGGGCCATAACCTGGCAAATGAAAACTGTAAGTGCTGTAGCTCCTCAACAAAACAATATTGGGAGGTGGGAACAATCAATCCGACCTCCCTGCCCCAGGTACTTTTAATTTCTAGAAAGTTAATTTTTACAGTATAGTTGTCCTTTAAGGGATTTAAAGGTGCTACCCTACATTAAAGGAAAGTGGGGACAATTCTACTTCATCATATAACATTATATCATTATAAATGATATGTTTGAATAATGTTCCATCCTAGTGGATTAATCATTAACTGTTAACCGTGTAGGGGTTAAGTTTAACCTTAGCGATAAAGGTCATATTGATAGTAAATATACCTTGTTCTGTATTTAAAGGGAAGGGGTGTATTAATAATTTGAATAAGCTTTGCTCTACCCGTCTTGTTTATTGCAGTTCAGTTCTACGGACTGCTGCCCTTCCAGTACTAGAGGCGCAATGTTGTGTTAAAGTCGCTACTGCTGGCCCGTGATCTAAGAGTGGCTTGTTGACAAGAGCCGAGCTCTCAGGGAACATGTAATGAGCAGTATTTAACACCAATCACTTTCCACTGAGAGCCAACTCTGCTTGTTATCATTAAATACTTGGTTAACCTTCAGCACAGTTAGACTGCAGTGACACCTAATGGAGAATATTGTGAACAGCAGCATCCAGCATTAGCAGGTTTGTAAAGCGTGTGCAAAAATGATGCATGTGGCGTTTTGGGGGTATTTACTGCACCAAATAAAGGTGTCTCAATGCCACCGTGTATTGGTACAAAAACCAGTCCTTGTGTGCCAGGCCTTAGCTTTTTACTGGTCTACCGTATTTAAATAAAATTGATTGGATTTAAAGAAGTTAATGGCAAATTAAATAAACCTCAAAGGTTTACAAAAATGCGGATAATAAAAATGAATTTGTGATGGAATTTGAGCCTTGGGCAGGTCAATGAAAAGGACTCACAATGGACTAACCACATCAATGATGGGCCATTAATTGTGTCATTATTGTACAGTGTTTTGTGTCTACTGTATGGTGGAAATATCCAGTCTGTATGCCCAAGGCTGTCTTAGGAGTATGAATAGTCTTGTATAGACTTTCTATGGTTACCTAACATCTTGGGAGCAATAGAAACGCGTGGCCTCCTTGCGGAGTTTGGCCAAAGTTGTCCCTCCTTCCCGCTGAAGCGACACCAGGAGAGAGTCACTTAGAACCATCTTCATAAGCTCCCTGTGCTGCTCCATTTTCTTCTCCACTTCCTACACGGAATTGCAAAATAATTATCACTTGCAGACAGGGTTCTCTAAATGACATGTTGGTAAAAGCAAATGTTTTCTATGGCCAAACACGATAAAGGTCACATTTGCATCTACCAATCTGATTGTGTCACACACCTGTGAATCCTGTAGAGCACTGCCCTCCCCAAGCTGCTGAATGGAGTGTTGTAGCAGGTCCGAGGCTTTCCTTAAATCTGATAGAAACGCGTCCAGCTTCTGCGGTGGGAGAGAGAAGTGTTAGGTGGAAAACAGACATTAACAGACAATTAAAGACACTGGCAATAGTGTAATATCTCTGGGCAATGTCCTGCTGTGTTTTCCTTTACTGGAAATAAATACTTCATACATGCTTATATATACTAATAATGGTTCGTAACAGCTAATGGTTTATAAGCAGGGATAAGTGCAGAATTTCAAAGTGAGGGATTCATGAAAGGGTTTTCATGGGCAGTGGTGAGCTCAGCGCACCACCAATATTTTAGCCACGCCCCTTTTTAAAGGACACTCCCATGTTAAAGTTAAAGTATACCTTTGTTATATTTTCCTTGAACCTAGACTTTTTGCTGTATGAGCAATGTTCCCCGTTTATAATAAAATATAAGGTATCCCATCATGGATGTAAATAAGACTCACTGGGTGCCCCCAGCAAAACTATGAAGCCTCCTGGTAGTTATGGCCCATTCCCAAAGGTATAACAATCTGCGTCTCACCTCTCCCTTTACTGTGGCTGTTGGTTGATTTATAAAATTAAGCTGTGGATACTAGGGGTCAGATCCCATCACCCACCTTAATAGGGCAATAAGCTACACATGCTCACAAGGCTGTTTGAAGACAATATGGACAAAGACATCTACTGGCAACACCATGGAAGCCTTCTTAAAGGACAATTATACTCATGCAGTAACCAACTTCTTTCTGGCTCCTCCCACAATCACTGTCACTGACAATTCTCCCATCCATGACACTGAGGAACATATGTTAATGAGGGATGGGGAGCGGCTTGAACATTGTCAGTTACTGCTAGAAAGCAGTTATTGTATGTGTATAATACTCCTTTAAGGCCCGCACACTTGCAGAATTGTTCTCAGATGGAACGCCTGAGAGCCAATCACACCACGTGTATGCGCCGTTTGCAATCATCTGTGAGAGACGTAACATTTCCTACGTTACACACACTCGGGATCTCCTGGCTCCAAGTCAAGCCACAGCACTTGCACAACACAAGTGCAACGTACAAAATGTCACCAAGGGGTCACTGCAGAGAAATAAGAACTTTCTGCAATTGTGAAAATTGTGAGAAGAGAAGCACCAGGAACAAGTTTCAATTTGCCATAAAGTTGTGAAAATAATTTTATTAGGAAACCAAAGATTGTTTGGTTTCTGCAAAAAACAGTTTAATGCACTTAAAGGGGAAGTTCAGTGCAAATACATATACTTTATAAAGAAAAAGAGCAGTATTTTCCCATCCTAATGACCTTTACCTGCCCATTCAGCATTGTGTCTGTGTATAAATAACTGCAACCGAAATACTGACTTCCTGTTTGCAGGACCCCTAATAGAGACCGTTATGGTCTTGCCCCTGACCCAGCGCCTGGGTGGATTCAGTTGCTCAGTAGAGATCTGAGCATGTTTGACCCACCCGACAGCCAATCAGTAGAAATTACTGTTAGGAACATTCCAAGGTAGAGTGTTCTGAGAATGCCAGCAGCAGGGAATCGCAAGGGGTATAAATTCAACTGATTTTTCAGAATGTAAGAGAATTAGTAGTATAACTAAGAATTTTAAAAATAATGATATTTTTCACTGATCTTTCCCTTTAAGAGGATGCCTGGCATTGTAATTTTTAAATAACTGTAGGTATACAATAACCCAATACAAAGCTCCAATACACATCTGTATTAATGGAATGATTTTGCATGCATGGGTTGGAATAATGGACAGTGCGCGTAGTGGGTACCATTTCATTGGAAATGCAATTGGGTCCCAAAACGCACAAGTAGGACCTATTCCTTGGTCCAAATTCTCAGTTCGGCCCTATATGGATTCAGCAGGTGGAAGCACCTTGGTAAATTCCCCCCTGGACCCTCCCTTTGCATACATGTGCTAATTACATGCGCCATAATTCAGAATTGCAGGTCAGCATGCAGTTGACGGCACACAGAGTTCCGACTCAATCATTCCGTTGTGCTGCTAACAGGCACCTGGTAAAACTGGACCCATTCGCTGTGACAGTATGGGAAGGTACCTCCTAGGTCCCAGGTCAACTGCCCGATGTCCACATAACGGCTAAGAGCTTTTGGAGAAGTCAGGACCTCCACCTAAAAAAATAAATAGGATATTTTGTAAATAGGCCCCATTTAATAATCCGATATTCAATAATAAATTAGATGATTTTGTACTGCAGGTTTGATGTTACAAAAGCCACAGGAAATGTATTAAAATGGGGGATTCCAACATTAAAGGAGAACTAAACCCAAATACAGTAAATAGCATTAAAGTAAATGTTACTACTTGAACACTGGATGAAATAACTGTATGTACAGTGACTGGCCACACCCCTGATCTCAGTCACATGCTCCCTTGCCTATTCTGTCCTGTAAAAGGATTGGCTAGAGGCTACTAGTGGGTGTGACCAACTGTACCAAGTTCCTGCAGTATCTTAGGACTGAGCATGTGTAAAGAACATAATGGTCAGTGACCACACTGTGTGATACCAGAACACTGGGAAATAAGACACAAACCTCATGTTAGAAAGTTAAATTTCTCAACAACTGTATTAAAATGAGAGGTGAGACACTGATTACTGCTTTTATATCAAGGAGATCTGACATCTAATTCAATGTTGTTCTGGGGCTTTAGTTGTCCTTTAAAAATTCTAAGACTCGCTGTGATTCCTCTATTAACAAAATGATTTTACCTCCCCCTTCCCTATATGTGAATGGTATGGGCATGATATTGTTTCTGTAGAGTCCTATGCAGTTACCTAGTTTGCCTTGTACATAATCCTGCTCTGCTTGTATCCATAAACATGTTTCTCTTGTGCCTAGAGGTCACAACTCACCTGAGGGCCAGGAATTCTGTCCAGCTGGGAGACTGTCTCCTTTTCCACAAGGATTACAATACTTTGAATGGACCCAGGACAGGAAGCCTGTCAAACAGAAAAATAGAAAGGGACCATGATGAATGTGAAATGCTTGTTTAAATGACCTTAAAAATAAAGTGCCCAAGGTGGATTTGGTAATTAGAGAACATTCTGAAACTTGTCTTAAATGGGGAGAAGACTGGAAGACGTTTTAGCTCTTGAATTAAATTCTAGGGGAGCATTTTACCACCCTGGAGTCTTGCTCATTGGATGGAAGTCTAAGTAATTATATGTCTGTCCAATAACACTCATTAGGAGATTATTAAGATTACCCTGCTCAGTTTGCCTCATTAGGGAAACGTCTCAAGGCTCAGATTACAGTTTTGTTCATTAAAAGATCTGCAGTGGCCATTTACATGGAAAGACAACAGTTTTACTCGTTATGGAATGGACCATCTCCCTCTGCTGCTTTGCAATTAGTAGTAGATGGGCTGGTAAATTAAAGGACATTTTTATCAGCTATAGATTATTGAAAGCCATTTTGGTCATTAGTAGACTGACGCTCATTTGGAGGTCTCATTTATGCGCACATTATGTATGGTGATACTCTTCTCCCAGTAGTAGATTGTGTCTTTATAAGAACTTGCTAACAGTTGGTGTCATGGAGTCAGAAGATATCAATGAATCAATGAAGGCACAGTTAAGGATAACTATATTGTCCAAGCTCCCTCAATATCTGAATCTCATTTTACAGAACACCAAAGCCAGAAATAATTATTATGTTGATTTCTGACTCATTGAAAAGCCCCGGCACTTGCTATCCTCTAATAACATTAAACAGTACAGAGAAGAACGATTGGTCCTTTCATCATATGTCACTTCTGGGCTGAGGCCTCTGATTTCTCAAGTTCTCAAGGTAAAAACTGAGACCTTCCAGCAGACTGGAGCCCAACCCTGATTGTGCAACTGATGTGCAAACAAATTGGGGATTTCCTAGATCAGATCACTGATGGTTTGGTAACTACTAAACAGCCTTTGGCTCGGACCTCAACCACTGTGTGAATCATATTGGCTGCACTTGTTGTGTAAGATGAAGACATGTCTGGAACGCCCTGACTCAACCCAATTGTAAATCTAGTGGAAGCCTCACCTGAGCTGACTGCAGGGCTGCGGGGAGAAAGGGCGACAGGGCTTGTTTCCTGGCGTCCACCAAAACCAACAGTCCAAGATCTTTCACCTCCTTCCTGGGCCATAAAAACATAAAGCAGAAATAACGTTTTGTAAGGTGTTAATCCACTCGGTACACTCAGTACACAAACAACCAACAGAAAAACCACAGCAAGGCACAAAATCAAGTTCAAACTCTAAAACACGTAATTAGAGCTGTTCGAAACTGTTGAGTTTCGTTTCATTTTTCAATTTTCGAAATTCAGAAATTTCGAAAATTTCGAAAGTTGTGATTTTCAAAAATCATCTACTTTCGATTTCCAATAATTATCTACTTTAGATTTCCGATTTTCAATAATTATCTACTTTAGATTTCCGTTTTTCAATAATTATCTACTTTAGATTTCCGATTTTCAATAATTATCTACTTTAGATTTTTGATTTTCAATAATTATCTACTTTAGATTTTCGATTTTCAATAATTATCTACTTTAGATTTTCGATTTTCAATAATTATCTACTTTCGATTTTCGATTTTCAATAATTATCTACTTTAGATTTTCGATAATTATCTACTTTCAATAACGAAAATTTAAATAATTCGGGTGCCGTGAAATTCGGGAGTTTCGAAAGTTTCATCAGGACTTCGAAACCCTCAGATTTAATTCGAAACTGGGTGCTAATCGAACCCACATTACATCTCTACACGTAATGTTCCCCATGAACTTGTTTAGATGTACGCACTAAAACCTTCCATAACAGTACACAAGCCAATTGGAATGTTAAGGAGAAAAGTAGACAAGACCTTTGTGTTGCAATCGAAAATCCACTTGGCATTAGGGCTGAGGGGACCTCAGGAGAGCTGTTCAGGAACCTCAAAAAAACATTATCGGGGAGATTCAATAAAAGTTCTTATTGTTTAAAATGGTGCTAATTTTTCCCCAACCAATCAGATCTTATTTAACATTTGTAAGCTTACATCTGATTGGTTGGGGCAAAATTAGCACCATTTTAAACGATAAGAACTTTTATTGAATAACCCTGTATATCCACATCTAGAGCTGGCCAGGGAGACCCAAGTGATGGATCATTTTGAGGAGCTGCTCTAGAATATCGAGGTGCTAGAGTTTAAATGTATTAAAACAAATTTCAGGCTCCATTTTGAAACAAAACTAAACCCTATTAAATTTGACATTAAAGGGAATGTTCACCCTTAAATCAAATAAACTGGTCAATTGTCAATTACCTGCCTACAACCCCAACTGATATATTCAGCACATTATTACCTGTATTACTAACCAGATATTTAAGGATAATTATTATGGCTCCTCCCTCCATGCAGTCAATCAAGGCTGTGATATCACAACCAATGATTATAAAAAGCTTATAAAAAGCTCTTGAGGGAGGAGACATACATTTGTCAGTAAAGAACAGAACTTATCATTAAATATCTGGTTAGAAAACGTACAACAAAAAACAGAAACTGCTGTAATTACTTCATTGTGGGGATGATGGGAATTAAGTTGGGGGTATCTCTTACCGTGCCACAGAGCATAGATACAGGAGAAGCCTCGCTACCTCCCTTGCCGAACACCACGGTGCATCCCAGGATGTGCTGTCAGTGGTCACCTGGATAATGGCCCTGCCCAGCTTATCACGGCTCCCTGTAGGCACAGAAACTTAAAATAGTAATAAATGAACAGACAAGTGTGTAGTTTCCCTGTGTAAAGTAGCCACTTGTGCCGTGGGCCTTATTGCACTTTTAGTAGTAATTTGTTTTATCCACTATTATTCTGCATGTTTATTTGCCAGATGTATCTGAATTTTACAGGGTTATTACTTAAAATCCAGGCATTAGTAAGGGTGGTATGCAGCTTGGCGGTGTGGCCACTAAGATGGCTCCTCTCATGCTGTGGAAAGTTACCTCAGATGAACAGAAATTGGATACCAAATGAATCTGCCAGGCTAATTCAATACAATACATTTTATTATTTGTCACTCCTGCCACCTCATTACCATGCCGGCAACTTTGTTTTTGTAACTATTTTAATTGGTCTCAACATTGTCACTTAAAGGAAAAAATCTACTTCCTTCTTCCCTTGGAGTTCTGTGACTTGTATAATGGCTTGGGTTTATACTCCTTGGTGACTGCTAGTATAGGGGCGTATATTCTTTATATAATGACCATTCACTAGAGATGGACTAGAACTCGAACTCAAACCTGAGTTTGAACGGACTCAGACTTCTCAAACTATCCCGACCCGGATTTTCGATATTTTCCAGACTTTCGATAATTATAGAAAGTTTGAACGTTCGAGGCGTGCGAATATGCGAGTAAAATGTCTATTATACCTATACGAGAGTAAATATCGAATATCAAATCCGCGAGTAAAATGTCTATTATATCTATACGCGAGTAAATATCAAATATCGAATCCGCGAGTAAAATCTCTATTATACCAATACGCGAGTAAATATCGAATATCAAATCCGCGAGTAAAATGTCTATTATACCAATACGCGAGTAAATATCGAATATCAAATCCGCGAGTAAAATGTCTATTATACCAATACGCGAGTAAATATCGAATATCAAATCCGCGAGTAAATGTCTATTATACCAATATGGAGTAAATATCGAATATAATCCGCGAGTAAATGTCTATTACCCTAACGAGAGTAAATATCGAATAACCAATTCCGCGAGTAAAATGTCTATTATACCTATACAGAGTAAATATCGAATATCGAATCCGCGATTAAAATGTCTATTATACCAATACGCAGTAAATATCGAATATCGAATCCGCGAGTAAAATGTCTATATACCATACCAGTAAATATCGAATATCGAATACGCGAGTAACTGTCTTTATACCTATACGCGAGTAAATATCGAATATCGAATCCGCAAGTAAAATGTCTATTATACCAATACGCGTAAAATATCGAATATCAATCCGCGAGTAAAATGTCTATTATATCAATACGCGAGTAAATATCGAATATAGAATCCGCAGTAAACTGTCTATTATACCATACACAGTAAATGAATATCGAATCCGCAAGTAAAAGTCTATTATACCTATATGCAGTAAATATCGAAATCGAATCCACGAGTAAAATGTCTATATACTATACGCGAGTAAATATCGAATATCGAATCCACGCAGTAAAATGTCTATTATACCTATACGTGAGTAATATAGAATTCGAATCCACGAGTAAATGTCTATTATACTATACTAACGCGAGTAAATATCGAATATCGAATCCACGAGTAAAATGTCTATTATACCTATATCGCGAGTAAATAATGATATCGAATCCGCGAGTAAAATGTCTATTATACCTATACGCGAGTAAATATCGAATATAGAATCCGCAAGTAAATGTCTATTAACCTATACGTGAGTAAATATCGAATAATCGAATCCACAGTAAAATGTCTATTATACCTATCGCGAGTATATATCGAATATCGAATCCGCAAGTAAAATGTCTATTATCCTATACGCAGTAAATAATGAATTATCGAATCCGCGAGTAAAATGTCTATTATACCTATACGCGAGTAAATAATGAATTATCGAATCCGCACGTAAATGTCTATTAACCAATACGCGGTAGATATTGAATATCGAATCCGCGAGTAAAATTGTCTATTATACCTATCGCGAGTAAATATCGAATATCGAATCCGCGAGTAAATGTCTATTATACCTATACGCGAGTAATAATGAATTATCGAATCCGAATCCGCGAGTAAAATGTCTATTATACCATACGCGAGTAGATATCGAATATCGAATTCGTGAGTAAAGTCTATTATAGCTCCTATAGAGAGAAAACAGGAGAAACGAACCACACTGCAGTGTCTGCAATGTGCGTCTTCCCTGTTTTTCTCCCGGATTTGTCCATTTGGGTGTGGGAAACCCTTGGGTGGAGACAGCACCTGCTACCTGGACTACATTTCCCTATGTGCACAGGTATCCTGATCTGCTATTATACCTATAACGCGAGTAAATATCGAATATCGAATCCGCGAGTAAAATGTCTATTATACCTATAACGCGAGTAATATTCGAATATCGAATCCGCGAGTAAAATGTCTATTATACAATACGCGAGTAAATATCGATATCGAATCCGTGAGTAAAAGTCTTATACCTATACGCGAGTAAATATCGAATATCGAATCCGCGAGTAAAATGTCTATATACCTTACGCGAGTAAATATAGAATATCGAATCCGCGAGTAAAATGTCTTATACCAATACGCGAGTAAATATCGAATATCGAATACGCGAGTAAATGTCTATTATACCATACGCGAGTAAATATCGAATATCGAATCCGCAAGGTAAAATGTCTATTATACCATACGCGAGTAAATATCGAATATCAAATCCGCGAGTAAAATGTCTATTATATCAATACGCGAGTAAATATCGAATATGAATCCGCGAGTAACTGTCTATTATACCTATACCACAGTAAATATAGGAATATCGATCCGCAAGTAAAATGTCTATTATACCTATATCGAGTAAATATCGAATATCGAATCCCGAGTAAAATGTCTATTATACCTATACGCGAGTAAATCGAAATATCGAATCCACGAGTAAAATGTCTATTATACCTATACGTGAGTAAATATAAATATCGAATCCACGAGTAAATGTCTATTATACCTATACGCGAGTAAATATCGAATATCGAATCCACAGAGTAAAATGTCTATTATACCTATACGCGAGTAAATATGATTAATCGAATCCGCGAGTAAAATGTCTATTATACCTATACGCGAGTAAATATCGAATATAGAATCCGCAAGTAAAATGTCTATTATACCTATACGTGAGTAAATATCGATATCGAATCCACGAGTAAAATGTCTATTATACCTATCCGCGAGTATAATCGAATATCGAATCCGCAAGTAAAATGTCTATAATACCTATACGCGAGTAATAATGAATTATCGAATCCGCGGTAAAATGTCTATTATACCTATACGCGAGTAATAATGAATTATCGAATCCGCACGTAAAATGTCTATTATACCAATACGCGAGTAGATATTGAATATCGAATCCGCGAGTAAAATGTCTATTATACCTATACGCGAGTAAATATCGAATATCGAATCCGCGAGTAAAATGTCTATTATACCTATACGCGAGTAATAATGAATTATTCGAATCCGCGAGTAAAATGTCTATTATACCTATACGCGAGTAGAATATCGAATATCGAATTCGTGAGTAAATGTCTATTATACCTATAAGAGAAAAAAACAGGGAAGACGCACACTGCAGTGTCTGCAATGTGCGTCTTCCCTGTTTTTCTCCTGGATTTGTCCATTGGGGGTGGGAAACCCTTGGGTGAGAGACGCACCTGCTACCTGGACTACATTCCCTATGTGCACAGGTATCCTGATCTGCTATTATACCTATACGCGAGTAAATATCGAATACGAATCCGCGAGTAAATGTCTATTATACCTATACGCGAGTAATATCGAATATCGAATCCGCGAGTAAAATGTCTATATACCAATACGCGAGTAAATATCGAATATCGAATCCGAGTAAAATGTCTATTATACCTATACGCGAGTAAATATCGAATATCGAATCCGCGAGTAAAATGTCTATTATACCTATACGCGAGTAAATATCGAATATCGAATCCGCGAGTAAAATGTCTATTATACCTATACGCGAGTAAATATCGAATATCGAATCCGCGAGTAAAATGTCTATTATAACCAATACGCGAGTAAATATCGAATATCGAATCCGCGAGTAAAATGTCTATTATACCATACGCAGTAATATCGAATATCGAATCCGTGAGTAAAATGTCTATTATACCAATACGTGAGTAAATATCGAATATCGAATCTGTGAGTAAAATGTCTATTATACCTATCCGCGAGTAAATATTGTTTGTTATAGTTGGTCTGTAATCAAAATATGATTAAAGGGACACTATTCTGAAAAAATGACTTTTCCTTATTTTAATCTATAAATAAATACGTGTGTGTCTGTTGCTGCATGGCTTCAATCCAGCACACGTTTTGCTCAGGAGCAGTATCTCCCACTTCCATCTGACCTGACTTTTTCCCCCACAAACCAACTGTCAAAACTGCACACAGCATACAGCTACAGCAAAACTGTTCACAGAGGAATAGTTTATGATAAAAAGGCCCTTGATTGACAGCTGAAATGTAAGATGTTTTAGATTGGATATCTAAAGAAATAGGGGGCAGATCAACAAAAAAATGATCCAGTGGTGGTTGGGAAGGATTATAGTTTCCAGTTATGGTCCTTTTAAAATAACTTTTTTTTCAGTATAGCTGCCCTTTAAATGCTATAATGCAGATTGATTCTATGGACTATTGTATGTTCTTCATTTAAGGCCAGTGACACGAACCTGGGAGACAGGCGATTCCAGAGTACAGCAGCTTAGCACAGAGGTCCTGGCATTGAATTGGAGGATCAGGGATACTCTCCCAGGGAACAGAACCTTTTACGGGAGATCCTACTATGGACACCCACAGTCCACTCTTGGATGGAACCTTCTGCACTGAGGAGGTGACCTCAAGACCAGAGGTAGC
Organism: Hymenochirus boettgeri; assembly: GCA_019447015.1. Lineage (NCBI taxonomy): Eukaryota > Metazoa > Chordata > Amphibia > Anura > Pipidae > Hymenochirus > Hymenochirus boettgeri. The sequence continues at coordinate 13,454,830 of CM033476.1, read as the reverse complement.
GTTGGGAACAGGCGCTGAATGATAGAGAAATAGGTTTAATTAGATAAAGAAAGTAGTTTGTGCTCATATTTGGCAGCTAGAGGTGTTCATCTTGGGTTAGATTTCTATACTATACCCTGTAATGCATTTAATGGGCTCTACATGATATCCTGGTCTGTCCTCGCTGATTTAGTGTCTATGGGTAATTGGAACATTTCTAAGCGTAAAGCCATAAAAGTCGTGTGTAAGGACGTCTCAACGCACAGATGCAGGTTAACCTTTGCTTGAGGAACTTGAGGCAGTTTCAGTAGGGCCCATTAACTATGCCAGGTAGCTGGCAAATGTACGAATAGTTATTAGTCTTGACAGCAAGTTGTGACACACAGTGACAGGTCTACACACATCCAGTTTGATGGATCCCACAGAAGGATGCCCGTAGCATTCTATTCCAAGGGTCACAATGGGTCTTAAACACACTAAATATAGTTAAAGGGGTAGGACCTCTCATTCCAAAGGAGATGAATGGAAAACAAAATGAGGATTCTAGAATGTCACATACAAGCAAAACGCCTGGTTAATTTTATGTCCTTAATAAATGGCAATTTCTTCTCAATATATTCATTGGTCAATACCATATCATTTAACTCAGGAGGTGTCCCTTTATAATAAACATGTTGCTTTGCAAGGCATTCTTTTTTTTGGCACCAATCACGTGGCAGTATGACAATATGGCAGTAGGGCAATATGGCGGTATGGCAGTAGGGCAATATGGCGGTATGGCAGAAGGGCAATATGGCAGTATGGCAGTAGGGCAATATGGCGGCGTGGCAGAAGGGCACTATCATTTGCTGTAGGAAATATGACTATTTCATTGTATAAAGCAAAGGGATCAGGTTGTTAAGTTTTATTGGAGAATTTTATTAAACTTTCCCCCAAACTAACAATCCAGCAAAACAGCAGCGCCCCCTATTGCATTCCCGTTACATTACACTTTAATACTACTGTGCTAGATTGGCATAAAACATTGGCAAGGGTCTGGTTATTGGTAAATAGGTGGAAAATACGTGGTAAACGTGTGTTTTTAGTGTGTGCGTATTTGTGCTATAAAACTCTGGTTACAATTCTATGGTTGCTGCCATGGAAACTGCCATAGTGCTAAATAAGGATGACATCGTAATGGTATTGATAGTGACTGGTATTTTACCACCTGGTCCTTATCGGCTGGGTATACATCATCCGATATTTCAGACGAATGAAAGGTTGAACATCTATATCGGATCGATTGAACAAAACACAGAAATGACTTCCCAAAACCAACATCCAACATTTAGTTCATCCGAATCAGATGAATGGGGGATAGGATGCATCTAGAAAACATGGCCATTCGTGCAGCAATGTATGGACAGCATGATTGGTCGTGGGAACTTACGGACAGAATAAAGACATCCTATGGTGTGTACCTAGCCATAGACCTATAACCTAGTTATCTGGAAATGTCTCCTACCATAGATTACAGCATGAACTGTATGATACATTTATGAAATGCGTGCTAACTTTGCCCCAACCAATCAGATGTTAGCTTTCAAATGTTAAATAAGATCTGATTGGTTGGGGCAAAATTAGCACCATTTTTAATTTGTATTAAATCCTTTAGTCATGTACATAAAGATCCTTAACAGGGACCCAGGAAATCCTCCAAACTCCAGTCTTTTATTATCCTGTGCAGAGAGACATTTTCATGTACCCCCTAAGGCCAGGAGGAGATGGGGAAACTATCATTAATTCATTAGAACGTTCAGTTTCCATAACATTCTATATTATTACTTTATTGGTTCTTAGCATCTTGGGATTTAACCAATCATTTCTTAATTTATTCATAGGAATATGAATCCAGGCTAAAGACCATGGGATCTCTATGGAAGCACTCACGCCTGCCATATGGGCTACCAGGGTGTGTGTCAATGATTCAGTATTGGCCCTATCAATGTATCTAGAGCCATCTTTCCCCTTCACTCTGACTCTTAAAAGTTTTTTTTGCCTTTTCTCTCCTTTTCTCTACCTATATATTATATTTCATTTGAGATGTGGACTTGTCCTTTAATCGAACCTACTAGTTTCATGCCTACCTTTTCCAGAGAACCTGCTCCTGGTAAGTCGAGGGGAACAAACAGCAGAGACTCTTCTCCAGGTACCACCATACTGATTGGCATTGGCATCAATAGAAATCCCATCACCTGCTGATGAAGTTCCACGCTGACCTCTAAGAAAAGAAAATCTATGTACAAGAGATGGAGAGGGCTCTGGGCCACAGGTAGGAATGGCTTTGGGATTTCTGGGAGAGACCTGAGAAGATATGTCTCCAGTTTTCGTCCCTGCTTTCCCTTGGAAAAGTCTGGAAGAGCCCAAAGGGACTTGCTTTCTTCGTCTGGAGCAAGCAGGACTTTCCAGGGCAGCAAATGTGGTAGATAGCTCCTCTCGGTGATCTGGATCCTCCACTATGTCAGCCATAGGTACAGAAGTCAAGCTCACTGGGTTACTCAGAGCAGCAATGTACGACTGTCGAAATCGACACTTTATCTCCTGGGAATCCAAGTTTTTGTTCAACCTTCTTTTCAAACAAGGGGTGCAGGCTCCTTCCTTACTTGTCTCCCCGCAGACCCACTTTATATTACTGTTAGCAATTCTCAAATCTCCGTTGACTAATGGGGGATCCCCCATTTCAGGGGGGCAGGGAAAAGATGTATGCTCGGCTGAGGCAGCAATGTCTAGAAGATCCACGTAGTCCCCTTCTATCTCCTGATACGTAACATCCTCTAGACCTGGTATCATCAGACCATTGACCTGGTCTATGGCCTGCGCATAGTCCAAATTGTCCTTAATGCTAAGTGGGTACAGGGTTTTGTTCTGCATGGAAGTTTGTGTCACACCACTCTTTCCATTGTCCTTGGCATCTCCACGAGGAAGTGGAATGGCTGGAAGATGTGCAGGCATGCACACCTTCTTTATAATGGCTTCTCCTGTACACGTCTATGGGTATTTATGACGTTTACAACCTCTTCCTGGAGCCAACATAAAGCACAGCCAACATGTAGCTGTTAATCAAAAGGTAGATTTGAACTGTCATCAAGAACTAATTAATCAACAATAAAATAAACAGCCACGGTCTGATTCATTAGACAATCACATCTGGAGAAGGCGGGCGGATATTTAGCGATGTGGTCACACATAGATGGTCCATTAGGATGAATATCGTTATCGATCTCTAAGTCACATCGTCGGGGGATCCAATAATCTGCAAGGAAAAGAATAAACAGAATTGGAAAAAGAACTTTACATGTTCCCAGGGAGGTGCAATAAAAGTTCTTATCATTAAAAATGGTGCTAATTTTGCCCCAACCAATCAGATGTTGGCTTTCAAATGCTAAATAAGATCTGATTGGTTGGGGCATATTTAGCACCATTTTAAACGATAAGAACTTTTATTGAATCTCCCTGTTTGTTTCTCTAATATATCTCAGAACATTAGTCACAGGTGCATTAAACCTCCAACATGTTAGGTCACTAAACTTGCATTGAATTGGCTATAGACAAGATAAGTTCACCCCTGAGCACGCTAGAGATTCAATAAAAGTTCTTATTGTTTAAAATGGTGCTAATTTTGCCCCAACCAATCAGATATTATTTAACATTTGAAAGCTAACATCTGATTGGTTAGGGCAAAATTAGCACCATTTTTAACGATAAGAACTTTTATTGAATAACCCTGTATATGTTTTTATTAAGGTTATCCATTAAAGGGGAAAGCTGGGTTATATTTATTTTAAATAAAGATTTGCTTCACCTTTATATTTCTCTATGCCTATTGTCTGTCATTGAACGACGCTATATGGACTGATGTGTGGACCACAAGAAAAGCAATAGAACATGGGACAGATTCAGCATAGGGTCTACTTGCCATCCATCCAGTTCTCTTTCCATCTCGTTATTTCTTCCAAATCCTTGGCTATATGGAACATCCATATTCTCCTGTCATTTTAATTTATTAATCGCTCTTCCAACCACATAACATTGGGTCAAATGTACTATGAGGTGCATAATCTGCAGCATCCAACCCAATGCTTTCTAACTGCAGTAGACCAGTAAAAAGGGATTGGCTGATTGCTGCAGGGAAACCTTTGCACACATAAGCCCCATTGTATATTAAAGGGGTGATCTGGTTGAATTAACGTCACAGGCTGCCTGATATCGCCCTTTTTTACTCCTACCACCGGTCTGTCCATGCTTTCCCATTGCAGTCTAGAAACAGCAGCTCAGTTCACCCAACTGGAAAACCAGGAAAACCTCTTAAAGAAACAGTGAACAAGTGTCATTCATTGTTCCCTACCTCCTGCTGTTGTGCCAACGGGTTTTATGGTAAAAACAACTCCCGACGCCTCTTTTTCTATATTCTAACTTTTCTTTTTTGCTTGCAGGACGGTTGGAACCGTTTGGGGTCTCAACTGGCTGCGTCTGGTGGATTACAACAGAAGACCCCCAAGCACCTAGAGAGTGACTAGTGGCCTCCCCTGGCCGTGCTCCTCCCGCCCCCTCGCTCTGATTTGATTGGAGGGCAGCTTTCCTAATTTAGCCTCACTAAAGACAGTGGAATGTAGAGCCCCAGCCTGATGTCAGAGTCTGTCAGACTTTAATAGAAATCCCTTCCCCCCGCCCGCTTGCTTACCCTGATCGCAAACCAACAGTTGCATCAACAGTCACCTGCTGAGACCCCCTTAGCCATTCACCCCACGTGTTCTATAGTAGGGAGGATGGAGAACTAGACCCCTAGAATCAAACAAATACACCGGGCGCCTAGTTCCACACCTTACACATAAATAAATAAACAAAGAAGAGAGAAAGTGAGTTGACGGGGTTTTCTATTGTTTTCGAAGCAGACTACACTTCCCAGAATCCTCAGTCAGCCGGGATGCTTATGGATAAGCGTTCATAAATTGTTGGCTAAAAAGGCCATTCTACGTGTAGATTGTTACTGAGGATTCTGGGAGGTGATAAATATATGGATAGAGAGATGGAGAGAGATAATAGATAATGCACTGCATACGTCTCACTCCGGCACTTATAACCAATCCATTGTATCTGTGTTACACGCCTAACTAGATTGTAAGCTCTACGGGGCAGGGACCTCCTTTCCTCTTGTGGCAAAGCTCTAGCATGTCTATTTATATCATTCATATATTTATGTACTGAACTATTGATGTATTTATCCCCCTTGTATGACTTTATTGTATTTTATAACTGTACAGCGCTGTGTCCCCAGGTGGCGCCGCTATATAAATAAACATATACATACATACAGACAGACAGATTATTCATAAATTATAGAAAGGCTTAATATTTGATAGATTGATAGAAAGATAGATAATTGATAGATAGATGGTAGATATATATATATATATATATATATATATATATATATATAGAGAGAGAGAGAGAGAGAGAGAGAGAGAGATGATAGATAGATAGATAGATAGACAGATAGATAGATAGACAGATAGAAGAGATAGATAGATAGATAGATAGATAGATAGATAGATAGATAGATAGATAGATAGAGAGAGAGAGAGATAGATAGATAGATAGATAGATAGACAAGACTAGATAAACAGATAGAAGAGATATATTCGATAATCGCTCGCTCGCTCGCTCTCTCGCTCTCCGCGCTCAGCTCGCTCGCTAGCTCGCTGCTGGCCGCATCGTCCAGTCGCTCGCTCGCTCGCCCTCGCTCGCGGGCACGCGCGCTGCTCCGCTCGCGGTCTTGCGCTCCGCTGCTACCGCTCGTCGCTCGCTCGCTCGCTCGCTCTCCGCTACGCCTCGCTGCTCTCTCGCTCGCCTTCTGCTGCCGCTCGCCGCTCGCTCCGCTCGCATCGCTCGCTCGCCGCCGCCCCCGCTCGCGCGCGCGCGCGGCGCGCGCTGCTGCTCGCCGCCCTCGCTCGCTCGCTCGCTCGCTAGCATGCTCTGTCCTCGCTGCTCGCTCGCTCATCTCGACTCGTGCTCTCTCGCCTCTCGATCGTCGTCACTCGCGCGCGCCGCTGCTCGCCCTCGCTGCTGCTAGCTCGCTGCTCCTCGCTCGCCTCTCTGGCGCTCGCTCTTCCCTCCGCTGCTCGCTGCTCTCCTGCAGCGCTGCTTCTCGCCCGCAGAGCTAGCCGAGTAGAATAGATTATAGATAAGATATAGATAGGCAACCATCAGAGAGCAGCTAGATCGATAGATAGATAGATGTAGCATTCATTGCTAGCTCGCTAGCTCTCCGATCGCTCACCCGCTCGCAGATCGCTAGATCTGATCGATAGCATCGCTCGATAGATCGATGCTCGATCGATAGACTATATAGCTGATCTCTAGATAGATAGATCGCTCGCTAGCTTCTCGATCCCTCGCCCCATCTCTCCCTCGTGCTCTCGCTCGCTCTGCCTCGCTGCTCCTCTCGCTCGCTCCTCGTCTCGCTGCTCTCTCGATAGCCTCGCTCTCGCTCGCTGCTCTCTCCGCCCACCCCTCAGCTGCTCGCTCGCTCGCTAGCTCGCTCTCTCGCTCGCTCGCTCGCCGCCCTCCTACCTCGCGCGAGGCTGCTTCCCCCCTCGCTCGCTGCTCGCTCGCCTGCTCGCTCGCTGCTCTCTCTCTCGCTACTCGCCAGCTCGCTCGTCTGCTCTCGCTCGCTGCTCCTCGCTCAGGCTGCTCGCTCTCTCGCTCCGCTCGCTACCCGCTCGCTCGCTCGCCCCCCTCGCTCGCTCCCTCGCGCGCGCGCTGCTAGCCCCTCGCTCGCTGCTCGATATCTCGCTCGCTCGCTCGCTCGCTCGCTTGTCGCCTCGCTTCGCTCGCTCGCTCGCTCTCGCCCTCCGCGTTAGCTAGATTAGAGCTGGCTCCTAGCTAGCATCTCGATAGCCTGCTCATCGATAGCTAGATCGACTAGCTCCCAGATCGACCGCTCGCTCGCCTGCTAGCATCGCCTCTAGATAGATAGATAGATAGATAGATAGATAGGTAGATAGATAGATAGATATAGAAATATAGATGTTAGATAGATGATAGATGGATAATAGATAGATATATAGATAGATGATAGATAGATAGATAGATAGATAGATAGATAGCCAGAGATAGACAGATAGATAGAATGATAGATAGATATAGATAGAGAGACACACACAGAGAGAAAGAGATAGATAGATAGATAGATAGATGATAGATAGATGATAGATAGATGATAGATAGATAGATAGATAGATAGTCCTGCTTATGTCTTTGCCCAACTTTCTTGGCAACTTCTGCGCCTATAAAAACTTTTGTTTTGATGTTAATCAGCCCCATTTGTATTCCAGCCGCACGGAAAAGCGATCTGCATTGCACGCTTAAAATTGTAAGTGAAAGCGAACAGTACGGTTCGTGCTATGACACCGATACTTCCTGTTTTGGGTAGCATGTAATTACTGAGCTGGTACAATTCCACTGGTAATTATGGCATTTGTATGCTAATGCTTGTATTGTGCAGAAGCCATCAGCAAACATTTAATGGACCCAGCGCTGCTGAAAGAATTAGGGCGCCAACATGCCAACGAATCCTCCTGTATGCAGAGCTCTTGGTGATTACTGGTCCGTGGGGGTTTATTTGTACGGCACCTGGTACACACAAGGCTTGAATACCAACATGGCACATATAATACACAGGAAGTTCAGGAACATTTCGGATAAATTAAAAACCAAGAATAGCAGCTGTTGCTTCCCCATCCCTGAGTCAGGACTCAGCCAATGGAAAGACACGATTCTTGAAGAGCAGATCTTCCCATAGGCCAGGCCCCGGACAAGACCAAGGGGGCGGGGTGGCCTGGACCCAGTAATCCCAACTGGATAAATGGGTTACCTGTACTGTAAATTTGCAGCAACCAATCAGAAATAAACTTTTTACTGGTCTACTGTGGTAAAAAATAAAATCTTATTGGTTACTGTACATTGTTGCAAATTCATGGTAAATTCTATTGGATCTTCTCAGGATTGAACGAGCATTTACTACTCTGTAAAGATCTAACGCCCAAACTTTTAAGATCAGCAGGTCCCATAGATCCAATATGGTTTAATAAATATTGGCCACAATAGTGTGGCCAGCTTAACCCCCAATGTGCTATAGCGCCCCCAAGTGTTTGACTGATATTACAGCCCTGTTTTAACTTTTTATGGGTTGTAGGTGACCTGCCAATCATTCTGTAATCTTTTTTTTTTTTCCTCATCTGCAAATTAAAAATGTCTATTTGCGGTTTGGTTGCATTTCAGTCACTGAGTTTATTTAGAACCGTTAGACACTGTGGCACAGTCTGAACAGGATGATTTATAGTTAAACTGACGGTATTTCATTGCATTTTCATTAAACTAAATGACCGAGATCGATTGCTTGGTAAGAATAAGAAATCTTCAACTATCTGAAAATTCCCAGAAAGACCCTTCTGCCTGTCTGAACTACTCCATAGAAAGTAAAGACTTGGAATTTTAATTGTGACTTTTATGGCAAAACAGATTTTTTTTAACGAGCTAATGGAACCTGCTCTGGTGTTTATCGTTATATTGGAGGTTTGCAAGGTGGTTTCGTTACAAGGGACCCTCAACATTGTATAGCAGAGAAATATTGTAGGATTCCCAGACACCCAGAATACAGCGTGAAGCTGATGGCTGCTGCAGAACCTCTTCTCCAGGAGTGATGGACCAAAACTTGAACGCAAACCTGATTTTATGAGTTCGTACGAAGTGAATGCTACATTCAAGGGTTATGGATGAATTTGAGGGTTATGGAACGGCAATAACCCTCAAATGTAGTGTTTACTAACCCTCGAACGTAGTGTTTACTAACCCTCGAATGTAGTGTTTACTAACCCTCGAATGACCCTCGAATGTAGTGTTTACTAACCCTCGAATGTAGTGTTTACTAACCCTCGAATGTAGTGTTTACTAACCCTCGAGTGTAGTGTTTACTAACCCTCGAATGTAGTGTTTACTTACCCTCGAATTCGCCCATAACCCACGAATGTAGCGATTGATTTTGGTCACCATTGAAAATTCAATGTGGAAGCCTGACAATTGCCCGATCGTGGGGGAAGTTAGTGTTTAAACAAGTTTTGGTGATAGTGACATGTTCCCCAGACCATTTCCCAGGTCCCACAGCCATTTACAGTAATTTACCATTGATATTTTCACTGTATTTAATTAACTTTTTCAAACTATT